>WEIT01017453.1:5369-47698 GCA_013389985.1 Dryoscopus gambensis | reverse complement strand
TGAAAGTCTTGTCTCCTTTGTTACGGACATTGCACTCCTTAGGTAGCTGAGAAATACATTTGAACATAGTGGCAAAAATGTTAAAGTGTAAGCGTTGTGAAGATGTGTGACCAATTTAACAACAACTTTCTTCTGGAACAGCTGCAAGCTGAATGGAGCAAGTCCTGGTGTCAGATGTGCATTCGGAGAAAGCAAGTTTGAATAAAATTAATCACAGACAGAGAACTGTCAGCATGTATCAGTAGTGTCAGAAGAGCTCTTGAGTCAGATCAGGCTTTCTGTAGCCAACTTGGATTTACTGAAGAAAATCCGTTATGGGTTTAAATCCTGGACACTGAAATCCACAAGAAAACTCACATTTGCTCCAAGTGTGAAGCCAAGTCCCTTTCCCTTACTTCTGTCTTCCTTCATCAGCGAAGCACAAACTGAGTTAGAATTTAAAACTGTGTTGTTTTCTGTACAGATGCTGGGAGGATGCTGCCACAGGGAGGATGAGCAGAAGTAGCTGGACAACCTCCTGCTGTCTTCAGGTTTATTATGGAAATATGAAATGTCATGGAATCTTATTTGTATAGAAAGATTATTTTTCAGGTTCACAATTACCACTCCCTAAGTTGAAATAAAACGGAATATGGCCTCACTCTTAAGAATTTTACCACACCTCCAAATCCACTTACTCAGTGAGAGGGTGGGAGGACTCAGCCTTGGAAGGAAAAGAGGGTAACACAGGTTATGAAACTGAATTCTGTTGAAAACATTCCTGATGATAGAGTCACATCCACCCCTTTGTGAATCGAAACTGAAGCGTTTTTGATGGACCGAATCTCAGGTTTAATTCCTTATGAAATCTGAATCAGAATGATAACATTTATCACTACATCATCATTTCCAAAAACCAGTGTGACAAAACACTAAGTTCACATAAAAGCTGAGGAATTTTATCTTTTTATCTATCACTAACTTTTTCATCTCTCACTGGGATCTCTATTAAAGAGTGATGGTAATAAGCTCTTCCTAAGGGATCAGTAAGAATATACAATGAACTTTGCTAATAGCCTAGTACAACAAATATTCTGTATTTTAACCTTACAGGGAAGCTCCATGAAAGGTTCATTCTTTTTTATTTATTCGCACCCTGTCACTCCACCCTTCCTGACCCACCCACAAAAATATCTTTCACTTATCTTGCATAACACCAGGAAAAAAATTAGATGCATTATTCCTGACTGCTAATTCTTCTCAAGCAATTTAGGAGTGATCAGATTCAGGAGGCTTTTGGAACCAGTCTTCACCTTAATCAATTTTAACAAGGCTATAAGCAGAATCATACAAACAGGGTAAAAATGGGACAAATAGAGACTTTTGAACAACTAGGAGGTTTGACTAGTATTCTCGACCATTTTCCAGACAATTTAAATGTGCTGAAGGACACATTTCATGACTTGTACCTCTCCTGAAAACAATGAGCCTCTGAACACAGAATTTTACATCTTTGAGCTTACATGACCAAGATCTAATTACATTCTTGCGGATCGCACCAAGAATCTGGGGAAGGAAACTCATTTCATGGCTCATGGCATTGTGTCAGTGAAGAGAAAGGCATTTTTAAGTGGGGCATAACAAAGACAAAGAGCCAGCTGGTGATATATTTTCCATTGGTTTGAGTGGAATGTCACATGGTCTGAAATTCTGAAGACCTAATAAAAAATAAAATAAATTAAAAAAAAAAAAAGTAATTCAGTAACAGAATTCATAATGCCAAAAGTCACACTAAGACCACGGTATATTTAGGTTTTCTTTTTTACATGTATTTTCAGGCTAAACTTCAGGAGGTTGTTAATTTCTCAGTAATGAAATCACCAATCAGAGCCAAGAATGACAGATCTATTACCATCTCTACCAAAGCTGTTCCTCTGGTCTTCTAACTTTGGCTCCTTAGCCTCTATGTATTACCTTTTCTTCATATTCTTTTTAATAATTGGACAAAGCTCTAAAGTGACCTGAAAAATATTTTTGGTTGTACAGGGATTTTCAGAAAAAAAATGTTTCCTTTTCTCCAGGAGAAGAAAATCCATACTGGATCAGAAAGAGTCCATGGTTACTTCAGGTTCCTAATCTATAAACAATATGATAAAGCATTCAGTGAATTGTAGTGATAATTGTACTCTCTGGACACTTAATTGTCCCTGATGAAAGAAACCCCAGGAATTAAAAACATATTAATATAAAATTCTATTTTTTATAAATTGAAAAAAACAACCAACCCTAGATTTATGGCACTACTTATTCACACAAGGGAGAGGTGAACTTTATCAGATGTAGAGATCTCCAGCTCATTAGTACAAATATCCAGAAAAACATTAATCATCCTTTGTACAAACACATTGTAAAAATCAATATGAAAAGCACTGCCACATTCTAATTCTCAAGCCCTACTTAATAGCACCTGAGCAAGTAAGAAGCCTTTGAATTATTTCTTTGTCCTATCTGGTTTTGTATACATTCCATGTGATACAAAAGTCAACAAATTTTATTTATTTTCATCAGCAGAGAGAAAAATTAAAAATTCAAAATTTCAGTTCCAAATTCTAGGAAGAATCAAGGAAACAAAAGAAGAGAAAAGGTCTGAAAAAGAAAACCTGCAGTAGAACTTTTCCATTTGGATTCCTGCAGAGCCTTTTTCTTTCCAGGAGATCATACTGATTTCTATGAATCTTTATTTATATAAAATGAATCTATCTAGTCCTGTATATTTTTTTCTTTGGTCACAAGGGACTTGGATCAGAAGGACAGATGACCTAACACCTGATCATAAGTGCATCCCACTTGCCTGATAATATACCTGTAGAATATTTTCCTGGTCCTAAGATGACTTGCTCAGGCATTTCTTGGGTTCACCTTATACTCTGCAACTATCTTGCTGTGCAGATAGATGGAAAACTTTCCAGGTCTGTCATAGATCTGTAATTGTGGGAGAGCTCTATGGCTGTCTTAGTCTTCTGGGCTTCTTACTCAGATGTAGGGAAATCTTTCTTCTCCATGCTACCAATGCTTACTTCCTTCAGCACTATCAGGGATTTCCTGAGTCAGGGTAGCAGCTAAATCTCCAATGCCAGAATCTTTGGTAAACTTTTTAGGAATTTTGTTTTCCAGAAGAAACTTCAAACTTTCTGGGTTTTGTTCAGATTTAGAATAAAACTTCTCCTGAAATACTGGATTTTCCCACAGAACAGATGTTTCAGTTTTGGGTCTTTTGAAGTATAATAATACATCTGTATTACTATTCTGATCTCATCTGTCAAAGGAGGTTACAGCCACTTAATATATAGTAAAATCTTCTTTTAAGGTTATAAAAATCAAATAACCAGTTTTCTGCTGTACTGCAAACATAGCTATATTTCTACCAGTTAGGAAAACTGATGACTGTTCATACTATACCAAAAGGTTGCATAACATAAAACTTGAAAACTATGGCTTCAGCTTCGTTTAAAATGGTTTACTTTTGTGTGTGTTTTATCCTCTAAGGCAAGATATTTATTACTCTTTCAGAAGTGGGAGATTAGGTCACCAGTAGAGAAGTAATCATAGTGTTTGCTGTGTTATTAAAATGTAGATCAGTAATGACATTATCTCATCAGTGGTGTGACATACCATCAGTTATTCTGTCATCATGGATTTGCAACTGCATCACCAGGAGTAGGCTGAACCTAACTTATAACTTGACAGCAACTTCTAAACATTTAAACTAAATTTTCATTGCTATTCAAGGTAAGAACACATGGTCTTGTGTTATGTGCCAATTGAAAAGTACTCCACTATTTGAATTACTTTTTTGAGCCAGGGATGATTTTGTAATGGACAAGTACAGACCAGTGTACCAGAATTGGTTCCATCTGTCAGCTGAGTTATGATTCTATCACCCTATATATTAGTCCTTTCAGCATTTCTGGAATTTCTTGCCAAAATTAGCCGGGCTTTGGATTCAGCAGTTTTTCAAACCAATGTAAACGCAAATTCATGTGAAAAAAGATAGCAAGTCAGGTTAAGATCAGGGAATTTATTTGGGAGCCTTGCTGAACCTAAGGCATTTGATTGCAAGGAACATACTCAGTCTTTTATGGTACTCTTTATCTACAGCCTAAAGGAATATTTAGCTTTATCTCTTGATGTGCCTTCTTGAGGCAATAAATAAACAAAGGGTGCTGTTTGAAGTTAATATTTACCTCATGATATTTATTGCTACCCATACTTATCTACTCATTTTCAGCTAAATTCCCCCTCCAGATAAGGTACATTTTTAAACAAAGTATTTACTATTTGTACTATTTTCTCCAATCATTCAGTTCAATTTAAAAGTGATAGAAATTATATCTGAGCTGAATTATTTCACACACATACAAAGGAAAATGAAAGAAAAAGTAAGAATAGGAAGATGATTTATATTAGCCTGTCTGTGTTTAACTAATTAATTTGTTTAATTCTAATCCTTGAGTTTGCAGCTAACCTGAATCTCCAGGAGAAACTAAATGAATCTTTACAGCACATTTCAATATTGAGCCTAATCATTTTTTAGTTAAAACTAAAATAACTGCAGTTTTTTCTAATAAACAAGGGCACAGTCTACCCTCATCACCATCATCTAAAATTTTAATTCCATGAAGTTCTGTAAGGTTTTTCTACGAAGTAGACATCTGTGAGGTAAATTTCCATATAGCTGAGTGAGGGGGACATTTGGAAGTCCATTCTTCCCCCATGGTACAGCTGCTGCACGTCAGTCAGACCTTACAACTTCACAATCATTGCGTGCAACCACAGCACAGAGCATCATTTGTAGGGTGGAAAAATGAGATAAACAAGACACATGGCTCCAATACTGACTGGTTTTGGAAATGAATTGTGGATTCATACTCAGCACATCTTTCTAAAATTGCTTAAAAACATTCCATATGACTCAGTCTTCCATTTGATTATTAATCCCAATTTTCAACAATTTCATCTCCTGAACATGGCAATAAATATCAATTACCAAATGCGACCTTGAATATTTGCAATATAGGCTGTATAAAATGAAACAGCTGGTTTAACTTTAAAGACAAGCCAGTAATCTCTTGCCTCCAAAGTAACAACAGTCTCCCAATGGTGTTTGGCACATCTGATAAAGAAAAGAGTCAAGCAGTAGGTCCAGCAGCTGGAATGTGCAAGCAATCTTCATCTCATCTGTGGGTGCATGCCATAGATGGGTTGGCCAAAGTTACAGATGTGATTGACTTGCTACCTAAATTGCTCTCCTTCAGAAGCTGATGATTATGGGATGTAGAGCTGCCTGTTGAGAAAGTCCAGATTGGCTAATGGCGATTTCCTGCTGTGCCTTTGACACCGCTTGACTCTGAATCAACAAAAGGTTCCTTCTCGATAGCAAATGTCTACATTTTCATTTGACAGTGCTAATTGAATACTTCCTCCTCAAAATTTGAACACTGACATAGAAGATGTAATTGTGTGTTGACTTCCAATAGTGAAGAGTTAATTAGCGTGCAATAGTTGAGAGCAGAATCAAGTTTCATGTGCACAAAAGCCAAAACAACCTTTTTCAACATCCTATTCATTTAACATTAATTTCAGAAAATAATGAGAGGCCATGCAATAGACCAAGGTGTTATTGTCTTTCAGGTCAGGTTTGTTTGCTGAGAAAGGAAGGTTTAATTTGACTTGATCAGCTAAAACAGTGTCAGCTGTGTTTATTACTAAATGATGCAAACATCTAGACAATGAACTCATAGATACTCTGACTAGACTGTTTCCACAATACTGGTAGGAAATAGGAAACCCTTCATTAGAAAGGATCACAGAATTTAAAGAGAAGGAAAAATAATCAAGCCAGGAAGGTGTCTCGTGGTAGAAAACACAAATAATAACATATTTCTTCCATGTGCAAATTAGTTCAGTGATTAAACAACACTGCTATTTGTGTATTCCTTGTGTTTAACTGTATACTAAACCTGCTACACCCTTCAAAAGCCACAGCTTTCCCTGGACAGGGAGTTCCTTTTGTGCCAAACCATGTGGTGGTTTTACACTGCAAACAAATGAGAACTGGTGAGATCAACAGCTCATTTTGAGCTAGGATCTAAGACAGTATGAATGGTGTTATCCAGAAATGCATTGCTGATGTTCCTTTCCATTGCACTGTGTATTAAATTCCTTTAACAAGTAGCTGTGACTACAGTCAGTGGAAAAGAAATGTTCATCAAGCTAGAAGGTAGAATTGAAAGGATAACCCTTTCCTCCTACTCACAACAATTCATATTTCAAATAACAGTTTGAGTGCAGCAGAACTCCCTCCTTAAGGCAATTAAAGCTCTCAAATACTGGCCATATTAGAGTCCAAGTTCCAATGAGGATACATTTCTGTAAATCCTTCTTATTAACTAAAGGGTTTCAGGGTTTGTGCGTAGTTTCTGTCATGCTGGAAACAGAATTTATGTTCATAATATCTTTGTGTTTGTAATCTACAAATGTGGGTTTCTTTTTTTCTCTCTCTGTTTGTCCTTCCCCCTTTCCCTTCCCCCCTTATTACAGTTAAATAATGCTACTTAAGCTGGGAAATAAACCAAACGAAACATACAAACAAATCTCTTCTAGATTTCCAGCAGCAGGATAAGGATGCCAATAACGTCATTCAGTATTCTTCGTCTGGTTCTTTTAGATTTACATGGATCAGGGTATGCTACTAGAAAAAAAAAGTGCCACCAAAGTCAGATTGTTTCTCGGTCACATTAGATGGAATTAGCTGTGTGAGTTTTAAAAATCAATCACTATATACAATGTTTTCTGGTTACTTCAAAAGTATGGCCAAATTTAGGAAAAAAAGTTACTAAAAATCATAATCCTTTTGCATTAATTAGTTTTGACATCCCCAGAGCAAGTGGCTCCCTGTAATTCAATGATCAGGGTAATCTGAAACACAGTTTACAGTGAAAATCCTCTCTGTCATACTGAGGAGTATTGAACTGAGGAAACTCTGTAATCTAATAGTTTGGATATTCAGATCCTAATTTTTTGCCATTTGAGCAGTCCAATATTTTGAGGAGCAGACCTGGTTTCACAGGAGATATCAACATTAACAAATCATAGTCTGAAGAGTTTATGGAAGAAAATTCTCAAACTGGAGTTGGTGGTAAAAAATAATGTTCTACATCTCTCGCTCTGTTTCAAAGATTTAATATTTGACTCAGGATGTTTCAAGTCCTACATAACTTTGGCTTATACATCAAAGAACATGTTGTAACATCACCTCAGTCTGGAATCAGCCTTTTTCATGTACTTTTAATACCCAGAGGGAAAAGCATAGGGGGAAGAAAAGCTTAAAAAAATTACTGTCTGGTCATTCTTTAAACTTTTTTGTTCAGACACTGGAATTAAAAAATAAATTGGACAATAACCTGACACTGACTGACACACTAATAGTGAAAAAGTGTTTTGATCCCCAGGAGACATTGTAAGCAAGGTATGGACAAACACAGTATCTACACTTTCATAAAAATTTGAAAAGCTAAAGCCTACATTAATTGAAGCAAGAGATAGCACAGGTGTGTGTCTGATCAACAGCAGAACAACAAAAGTTTGAAGAGAGAGAATTTTGACAATACTGGACAAGAAGATGATAAAAATTACTGGAAGATTGGAGGTGTGGGACACGAGGAGAAGACAAACTCAAATTACGTCAAGAATGTGAGCATGGAGAAGTGAAGCTTCCAACAGCTGTGGAGAAAAGCGAGCAGAACAGATACCAGCAAAAATTAGTATTTCTATCTTCTTAGAAACACTGAAGTTCAAACTGGCATTAAAACTTCAAAAGGGAGATATTAGAAAAATAACTCCATACTGACTATCCGATCTGGAATTGCTGAGGTAAAAGGGTAAGTATGAGTGATCCACTTTAAGGGAGTCATTCATATCTGAGATCATTAAGAAAAAGGTAAGCAAAGCAAAACAAAATGGAATGGACTACATAAGATTTTGAGGCAGTGGAAGAGGAAGGCAAAGCTGGGTAAATAATGATCAGATTAGGCAGAAAGAAAAAATACAGGTAAAAATAGGGCAAGAAGAAGGCTGTTGTGAGGCTGTGTCAGAGACTCCAATAAGGTAGAGAATTATTTATAAAGCATGACAAGTAAATATGCAGAGTAATGCTAAGGAAGTTTAGGCAAAGCAAGGAGAATGAAATCTATCCAGGAATAAATCAGTCAGCTGAAAAAGAGAAAATGTGATTGCTCAGGTCCAATTCACAAAGTTTTGGAGGTGGGTGATTAAATGTCCTTTCAGGCTTAACTTGCTGGGTTAGGCTTTGGAGATGTAACTACAACAGCAGGAATACTTTGAAGGACATGAGTGCAAAGGTAACCTTCAATATGGTTATTAAAAGCAAAGCCAAAAGAATAAGTAATGGGCCAGACTCAAGCTCACTTTGAGTGTTGAAAATGTAAATCTCATTAGGCCATTATAGTCCATGTCTGGTCCTTGATATCCCAAGCCAGGAAACAATGCTACCTTTTAACTGCTCCTATGCAGAGATATTTTCCTTTAATTCATGCTCACAGGGGCAAAGTCAACAAAAATGCTCCTGTGCTGTTCCCCACTACTGCCTTTGTCAGGCAATTACTGTGAAAGGAGTAATATAATAGAAAGGACAAAACAACTACTGTCTCTCTGGCTTGAACTGTAACTGCAGCTCCTTTAGCTGTTTAAAACATTTCCAAGGCACCCATGCTGAGAGTCAGCCTTGGCTGTGCTGACAACTCTGGACATTTTCAATGCAGTGCAACAGTAGGAATCTTTCAAAGCCACAACCAGGACTTCTTTATTTAGTTGTGTTTATTCCTGCTACCATGTTTTGGATTAGTTTGGATCAGCTGTGTTGTATGGTTAACCAAAAATGTAAACCCATTACATTTCTGTTGATGTTAATGTTTTTGGGCAGCAAACTTCCCTTTGAAGAATGAGAATATCCATGAAACCTGCTTATTTCTTTCCCAGTCACTGTCCCCTATTTCTCCCTTCTCTCTCCATTCACTTCCCTAAAGAAAGGCTCCAAAAAGCTCTGGTCAGTGCCAAAGCCCTGAGGAACTTAATTTCAACCAGAATTTAAGCCTATACATCAACTCCTACACTAACACCAGCTCCTTATCAAGTAAATCATTAAACTTCAATGCCAATACAAAATTCCATGTGGATTCTAAAGCAAACTCTCATTTTATACAGTAATATTTGACAGTGTTTTTCTCATTCACTTAGTAACAAATGATCTAAAACTCCTAAGACTCGGAAATTTGGGCCAATTTCCATTCAGAAAATATTCAACACCCACTTGAGCCCTTTCAATAGGTGAGACTTTTGTTTTCAAAGTTCTTTTCAAATAAAAGCTTCCCAGAATATACCCCTGGCCTCAGTGTGTAAGAGGAGCTATGTAATTATTACCAGCCGACTGACAGGGATTCTTCCATTGCTTCCTTTGAACTCTCCTTTGCCAACAAACTACTTGAAAACTACTAGAGACCCTTAGTGAGCTGTGAGGTTTGCAGTGGCAGTTGATTGAGCCTGCTTAAGGTCTTTCAACCCCTTAAAAAACCTGAATATTGCTGCCCTGAGAAGGAGAACTAAGAGGGTGAGAGGCACAATCAAAGATGCAAGAGCCAGGGTGGGTTCGTGGAAGCCACTCTGAAAGAGCACTTTTTCCCAGGGACCTGGCAAGGTCATCACTGTATCACTAGGATTCAGGAAGGGGCTGTTTTAATAAAATCACTCACAGAATTATTTCGATTAGAAGGGATCTTAAAGACCATATCATTCCAAACGCGCTGCCATTGGCAGGAACACCTTCCACTAGACCAGGGTGCTCAAAGCCCCATACAGCCTGGCTTTGAACCCTTCCAGAGATGGGGCAGTCACTTTGGGCAACCTGTGCCAGTGTCTTAACACCCTCACAGTGATGAATTTCTGCATTATATCTATCTAAACCTACCCTCTTTCAGTTTACAGTCATCACCCCTTGTCCTATCACTACATGCCCTTGTAAAAAGTCCATCTCCAGCTCTCGCAGCCCCTTTAGGCACAAGATGCTATAAGTTCCTTCCCTTCTCCAGGCTGAACAACCCCAACTCTCTCAGCCTATCTTCACAGGAAAGGTGCTCCAGCGCTCAGAGTATCTTTGTCGCCTCCTTTGGACTCACTCCAGCAGTTCCATGACCATCTTATACTGGGGGCTCCAGAGCTGGACACAGTGTTCCAGGTGAGATCTCACAAGAACAGAGTAGAGGGGGAGAATAACATCTTTTGATGCAGCCCAGGATATGGTTGGCTGATAATCACTAATCACAGCCCTCGTACTCCTATCTTCCCCCGGGGAGCAAAAACAAGCTTTGGTTTCCCAAGCTGGGCAGAGAGGTCACGGCCTTCCTGGTGCTCCCAGCACCTCCTTCTGCCCTGCCCATCTGTCTGCTGGAGTCGCTGCTGGATACAGCAAATCTCTCCTTGGTGTGACGGCACCACCACCCTGCAAACCAGGGTTCTAAGTGCTAAGGCAGTACCATAAACAAACTGTATTTGGGGGAGCTTATTCATATATTCTACCATCCTCCAAGTTTCCTGAATATTTATTAAAGTTTAAAGACAAACGTCCAAGGAGTCCTTTGTCACACACTGCCAAGTGTCAGGAATCCTGCCCAGCTTCAGCCGGCACTGCTCATTGCGACAGAGCAGGGACACTGCTGTTTGTTTTTAAATATTAGAGGAGACACTTCGACTATCATCTCACCAGATAAACATTTGGCCTTGTTTTGTACTGGGCGAAGAGTTTCCTTGATGCAACAGCAGATTATGTAGCCGTGCTCAAAGGCCCAGGAGGTGATAATGATTTAAAGTATCTGCCATAAACAATCACTTAGCCACAGCCAGGGGCAAGGGAGAAGAAAACATCAACGAAGTGAGAAGTGTCAGATTCCATCCTGGCAGGGGGTGGGAAAGAGATAACATCATCTAGGCCACAGTGTCTGCCCATATACACCCCCTTTGAATTGGTCAAGTAAGCACAGAGTTGTGCTGTCCACCTTTGGCATGGCTTCAATAAATCAGATCTACAGAAGGATGTTTGACAGGTTTTTAAAGTCCATGGGGAGTGTTATGCTGAGGGAGAAGCTGTTTTTCTCAAACTGTAAGATTTAGACTTTTCAAAAAAGATAAATAAACAAATCAAGGAGCCCTTTGCACAGATCAGGATGGAAACAGCAAATCTCCAGCTTTTAATACCAGTAAACAAATGCAAATTGGGAAAGTGGAAATGTTCTGAAAATATCATTTTGATGTAATGTGATTACAATGCTATTTTTTCACCATCTGTTTTACTAGCTGAAATTCTAGTCCAGACATTTTTTATTCTAATAGAGAATGTTAAAAGAAAATTTTCTGAGAGACATTTCCTGAAATACATATTTATGAAAAAAAAACCCGAACAAACATTTTCCTTTTGTGCATTCTGCATCTATTAGAATTGGCCATTAAAAGTCTTTGACTAGATTCACTGCCCCTCTGTGCAGAGAGCTGCCACAGTGATGTCCTGGCTCTGGCTGACTCCTCCAGTCCAGTCCAGGTAGGTGACACAAGGATTTTCAGGATGAATGAGGTCAGATAGGCACATACAATCATATAGCAGCTAATTCCCTTTGGATGCCAGCATCAGAGCTAGTAGCTGACCTCCTGGAATTAAGTAAGCCAGTCATATTTTTTGGAACAAGCTTAAATTAGCAAAGTGGCCAGCACAGTGTGTAAACCTGAAACACAGACTATATCAGTGCTTTACTTCATATGACTGCAGAATTTTTGATCACATATTAAAAGTGTTATAAATAGATTTACTCTCTCATGAAGTCATAGTCCTGGTCCTTTGAACCAAACAGCTTTTGCTGCCCCAGTTGGAGAAAGAATTAAATATGTTAATTATGACAACTGATTGTAGCTGTTTCAGTCATTTACAAGGGGGCTAATTATGTTTGATGGGAAATATTCTGTAGAAATTGAATTTACTTTGTAAAGCAGATGAATGAGAATCAACAGATTTAATACAGTTTTGACATTCTCCACTGAAGGCAGGAAAATGAAAACACTCCCAAGTAAATTAATAGGCAGGATGTTTCTGTAGATATAATTGCTTTGATTATCAATGCAGAAACCTAGCATGAAAACAAAAAGAAATAGTGTCTTTTTGGAGGGATTCCTTTACATACAGGCTTCCCCAGCAGTCACTGCAGTTTATTCAATAATTGCATGGCTGTAAATTTTCTGTCTCCTGCAAAGAATAATATGGCTGCAGGCCTAAAGGAGGAAACACAAAACTGCACCACACCTGCCCGGATTTACCCATAAGTAGCTGTAGATGGCTTAGATACTGACAAATGAGTTCCTCTCCTTTACTGACAAGATTTATAGGGAAAGAGGTAGGCCCAGTGAAAGGCTTCATTGTCTGCAAGTTAAATGCAAAAGTGCTTCATTTTTAGACATCCTGTTCCCCTGGAGTGGAAATTGGAAATTGGAAATGTCTTAGTACAGCAGAAAGCAGTTTTCCAATAGAAAATTTGGGGAGAATGAAGTACATTAAGAAATATTGTGTGGCAGGTGGGTCATTTACAACTACTTGAATGAAACAGGAGCATAGGGTTGTATCCAGACAAGTCTGATGCTTGACTGAAGGCTGCAAGCAGTCACCTTCTACTTCTTGCTGGTCCAAAGATCAGGACCTCCTGAGAACAAGGGTCTGCCACGACAGCTCAGGAAACCCAGCATGGCTGCAATTTTGCCTATCCAGCAAACCAGTTAGCTTTGAACCTGAAAGTGAAAGATGAATTTGAAAAAACTGATAGGAAGAGAATAATTCTGAGGAGAAAAGTCCTAAAGGTTCTACAAGCCCAGTATGTGCTAAGCTGAAGGGTGCCAAGAATGATTTAATGAGAGTAATGTGAAGAACAGTACCTGCTCCATTTGCTCCTGTGTTTGTATGTTATCTAGCAGTACTGCCATTATCAGGGAGCCCTGTGGCTGGTAAGCTGTGCATACACATCCTGGATACCTCGTGTGAATGGCTCATGACTCAGACGTTCTCTGTTAATGTAAGAAGCTAACAGGAGGTGTTATTGTTATCAGGGCTATCACAACTGTCCTGGGTGATGGAATGAGTTTTGCCTGTGTGTTTAAACCCTCTTGGAGAAATAAGACTTTCAGCTGAGTCTTGCACAGCTGCAAGATGATGCTCTGTATAGGGAAGAAGCACCGAGGTGTGGTGTTCAGGTGGTTTAGGGTGTCAATGGCCTGCATATGAGAATTTTTAGACTCTATGAACAACAAAAGGGGTTTTTAGGTACTTCAAGGTTCCTGTGTCATTCTTCTTCTTAAGCATCTAGCTCTGGAGTGCCCAGCACAGGAACATTGACCTGTTGGAGCAAACCCACAGGAAGTCACCAAGATGAGTAGAGGCAAGGACCACCTCTCCTGTGAGGAAAGGCTAAAACAATTGGGGTTATTCAGCCTGGAAAAAAGAAGGTGACCTAATTGCAGCCTTCCAGTACCTGAAGGCAGCCTGCAAGAAAGATGGAGAGAGACTATTTACAAGAGCCTGGAATGACAGGACAAAGGGGAATGACTCCAAACTGAAAGAGTGTAGGTTTAGATTAAATATTGGAAAGAAATTCTTTATTGTGAGAGTGATGAGGCACTGGAACAGGTTGTCCAAAGAAGTTGTTGCTGAGGCACTGGAACAGGTTATCCAAAGAAGTTGCTGCTGCCACATCCGTGGAAGTGGGGCTTTGAGCAACAGGGTCTAGTGGAATGTGTCCCTGCCCACAGCAGGGGGGTTGGACTAGATGATTTTTATGGTCCCTTCCAATCCAAGTAATTGATTCTATGATTCTATAATTCTCAGATCTAGCATTGAAACTGTATGAGGGTTATGGAAGAAAGCCCCCTAGTGCTTGGTATGTTGTTTTATGCCACTAGTATTGTTCGGAGGTCAACAAGAGCCTTGATCCCAATTATCCATTCCCATGACTGCATGAAGTGCTGGTAAATCTCACTCTCTTCACTCTCATAACCAGTGACACGACCCAAGGGAATGGCCCAAAGCTGAATCAGGGAGGATTTAAGCTGGATATCAGGTAAAGGTTCTTTCACCCAGAGGGTCATTGGGCACTGGAACAGGCTCTCCAGGGCAGTGGTCACAGCACTGAGCCTGACAGAGTTCAAGAAGTGTTTGGACAACACTCTCAGGCACATGGTGGGATTCCTGGGGTGTCCCATGCAGGGCCAGGAGTTGGACTCAATAATCCTGATGGGTTCCTTCCAACTCAGCATATCCTATGATTCTTTTATTTCCATTCCTGCAATACTTAAAAAAGCTGACACACCAAAGCAGCAGCTTAACTCCGTCATCCTTAAAGTAACAGTTATTGAGTGTCAGATACTTTAATAGCAAACTTGTCTCTTTCTATGATCCTCTCTTCTCCCATCCTTTGTAAGGAATTTTGGCGAGACACGTTCCAGTTCTGCTGTCAGAAAAGTAATTGTCCAAAACTAATGGAGAAACTCATGCAAAGGGTGTCCAGTGAATTAAGTATCAAATATTGATGTGTTTTTCTTATCAGAAGAGAATACAGCTTAACTTAAAAAAAAATGATAGCACATATTCTTCAGAAACCAGTTTGTTTGTCAGGTCACACAGCAGTACAATCACCTCTCATCTTCTGATAAAGTCGCAGATTCATCTCCTTTATCATCAGCTGTCTAAAGGTTAGGCATCTGGCCTTAGCTCATCATCTGGGCTCCCCCAGTAGTCTCTGATGAAAGACAGACTTCCTCCTCATCCTTCATATACATCTGTCCTTGGAGAAGATTAATTGTCCTTTGTAGGTGTCTGCCTCTTCATAAACTACAGAGTACTGGCATGGCTGGCTTAAATTCAATGCCTAGTCCTTAGATACCTGAAATGGTGTGATATGTATCTCACCTCCACACAGAGGACATGATGTCCTACTTCTGTTTTTCTTCTTTCAATCCTTTGAAAGCCATGTCAATAATTTTTTTTCTCTCTGAGTGCCCCTTGAAAAGACAGGGACAGACATTTGTCTTGCAGGAATGTTACTCACTTCAGTTGAAGAATCCTGATCCTAGCATATCATCCTGGGCTCAGGAAACTCTACCTTTCCTTATGTGTGCCACCTTCAGGTTGATGGGTTTCAGAGTCTCTGCAAATCTATTATTTTTTGACACTGACAGAAAATCTTCTTAATCCCATGCATAATGAAAAGGAGTAACAGCAAAACCCCCAATAAACCCTCAAAAGAAAAGAAGATAGTTTTGGTACCAAACTTTGAGATAATCCCATGAAAAAGATCCTGCTATATTCTGTCAGCTCTCCTGCCTTTCTGTTCTCTTGGATAGAGGGAATGTGGATATTCATGTATCCCATTGTCCAGGAATCTGTCATTCAGATAAGCGTGGAACTAGCCCCTTAGGGACAGTCTCAAGCAATCCCCCTTCCTGAGCTAAAGGGGGATTTGAGGAGAGTTTTTTTAAAGTAAAAACTGCCTCAAGGGTCTGGAGAGCAGATGAAAGAATTCACAAACTTCCACATTTTCTTCCATTAACACCTGGACTTTTCTGCATGCCTGGTAAGCAAGGTAAAGTTTAAAATCTATAATCTCCTTCACAATCACAGATTACAAGATCAGCGCGTGTAAATGAATGCCATTTTTCTGTGAACCTACATACTATTTCTTCAGTTTGCTGTTTTACTACTTCAATGGCCTTCCTTATTTTTGACTGGAGTGATATGTAAATATACTTTTTTAAGGTTGTAGTCTGATGATCTGTTTAAATTAGGTGGTAGGTTGTTGTTTGTTTATTTGTTTGTTTCTTTCTTTTTTCTGGCAGAGTGACAAGCATTGGTTCTTGTTGGCTTTTGTGTTTAATTTTCAGATTTCAACAGCACTGAAAGGTCCTCTGCACTTTTAATGAGCCAGCCACATATTTATTTTAGATCCTTAACTTCTGGCATCTGACTTTGAATGCCTTGTTCAAAGATCAAAGTCTCTGAATTTGACAGCTCTAGTTCAATTCTTTTTTTTACTGAAGGCTTTATGCTATTATGCAATTTATGTGCACTATGTATCAAAGCTCTGTTGGTGACACAGGTAAAAACATGTTCTTATAGAGAAAACTGATCAGAGTAAATTTGGCTGCTGGGAAGGCAGGAAGTGAGCCAGGACTCTCAGTTCTAGTTTCAAGCCAAATCTGATGGCTCCTGCAGCTCCTTTAACTCACTTCCTAGAGGGAAGGGGTGTTCCTGACTCCTCCTGATCTCACTCCCTGCTCCCAGCACACATCACCACAGTATGTGAGGTCATGCACTTCTGGGGGTTGGTCAGAGTCTTGCCCTGTACCTGTGGTCCTGTAGGTCCTGTACATAGGTCCTGTAGGTCCTGGAGCAGACTCATCCCTGAAAAAGCAGTGTGGAATAGATGTACAGGGCGTGCCTGATGAGAATGTCCCAGAAGGCCACTTCAGACACAAGAAGCAGAAGATGATGGTAAATGGGAATGTCTCCAGAAGAAACAGAAAAGAGGATATAAGCTGTTAGTTGCTGACTACCGTTGCTTCTGAGGAAAGTTAGTTCCAGGAAGATCAGAGCATTGGAGAAAGTAGGGGAAGGGAAAGGTGAGTGAGCAAAGTAACACACAAGAAAGAGACCATTATGGGGACACTTCAGAAGAGAGAGGAGTAAAAAGGGACAGCAAGCAGTTTTTCAGTTAAAACTCTCCCCCTGTTGGACACCAGAATTTTCAACAGAAAGAAACCCCAAATGCCAATTTTCACATCATTCCTGATTTAAGCATCAGCCTTTTCCTACTGCAGGATAGAACCTCTGCTCAATGTAAGCCACTAAGCAAGGTGTGGTTAAAGCACCCCACTGAACTGAAATGGAGAGAGCTTTGATCACAGTGTCTGTTGGAATTGTTTTCTGAGCATTCACCTTCTCTTCCCAGGTAGATCAAACATAAGGATATCATTCTGTGTTTGAGGTAATAAAGACCTTGCTGGGAGGCAGACATCAGCTCAAACAAATCTCTTCATTAACATGGTTAGCACACTTTTGCTCTGGGGCTGCCTCTGTCAGCTCAAAGGACAGGATGAGCCAGATCACAGCAAACTACACCCATCTCTGTATACACACTACTGCATATTTCACATAAACTTCTTATCTGTACTACTGCATCTCCTCTACAGTAAAATTTATAACTAAGTAAATCTGTTTTCTTATTGATGGCTCCTTCACAGCTGGGGTCTCTAGGGTGAGCTTTGACAGAAATTCTCCCTTTAATGGGCATCTTCATTATGTCTCACCCTATCTGGTGAATCTAAGCCTCCAATAAAGTCCTTCACTCAGTGGAAAACAAATACTGTTTCCCTCTTTAGTCAGCTGCCTCAGCACATGAAGGGATAAAATATCTTTGAGAACTTCAGATCTCTGTCACAATGCGCTGAATTTGACAAATGGATTCAAAAGGTATTGTGAGGAAGGGGATAAGACAAAATGTGTAGGTATACATAAGCGATCTCATAAACTCTCTTTTCTTAAGAGATTAAACTAAAACATCAATTTGCTACTCTCTGACGCTTTCTTCTCTCTAGTACAGGGATCTTCTTTGGAGTCAAGAGAATAACCTTCTGACCTTGAGCCACCTCCCTGACTAACAGCTGGCCCACACAGCTAATCCTTCAATTTCATGAGCTGACCAAAATAAAGCCATAATTATGCTATTTGTATTTTCTCCGTTCTACAATTTTAGGCCATCCCTAAAAGACATTGGCCAGATGTTTGAGAAAGACACAATGTGCTTATGGACAAAACAGTTTTCCAAAAGGTGAAAAATAAAGGAGAATTTACCTTTCTAAAGTGAATACTTTCACCTATAAAATGGTATATTATTTAATATGTCCCTATATTTCCAAGGATTCACAGCTTTTGTCTTCTGTTAGATTTACGATCAATGTTGTGGTTACAGTGTTGTTCTAGAAGCTGTGCAAACACAAATAAGAAATCAAATCTTAGGCAAACAGTTAAGATAATTTCCCTGCACATGCCAGGAGTATAATCCAAGTGTTTATTTCCATGTGATCAGCTAATTAATAATATAACCCAACATTATGTTCAAAAGAGTAGAACAAAAGACAAGTCATGAGATCTCGTGGTGCTTTTAAACAATGATTCCTAGGTGTTTGTGGTTGGACCAAACTGGTAAAATCTGCCAAGAGTTAAGGGATGCATGCTGGACATCCTCCCAAGAAAACCTATTCACCTGCAGCCCATGGTATGGCACTGTATACGCCAGCCTTGGTATGAGGGCAGCACTGATACTGCACCATCCTATCAAAGCAGCTCTGACAGTCTGCACGGTCGAGATCAGCAATACTGAGCTAACACAGATCTGCTGAATCTGCCTCCAGACCCAGCTCTAGGGACTTTGGCATCGTTCTCTTTCAAAAATGAACAAATCCTCTCCATCCACCCTAAGTGAAATGGCCTCAAAATGGGGAAACAGATGTTGCTTCTGTAGAAGAAGAGTGTTGGGGTCCTTGCAGGCTTCCTGACAAACAGTGTGGGGAGCACTGCTAAACTCTCCTTTATACTTCAGCATGTAATTAGTACAAATACAGTTCTTTGAAAAAAACTGGGATTTTGTATGTTGCTCATGGCACATCTAAAAGCTTCATACATTTAGCTCAGAAGGATAGTAAATAAGTTATTAAATTGCCTGTGGCACACCACTGCTGCAAACATTATGAACCAACACTTTATAGATTAAAAATGTCACTGAAATTTCAGCTGTGAGGAGAAGCAGTTTCCTTCACACAGTATAAATGACATTTTCACCCTGAAGAAGAAAGGAGTTGTTATTCTGCTATTACAAAGTAGCCATGGGAGGAGGGGGAAGAAAGCATGTTGGGGAAAAATAAGGTTAAGGGACATAGAACTGGCCAAGGGGATGCTAACATCCATTTTATTATGATTTTCTATGAAAGGCTTCTGTCTTATGTCATTCCTCCCTTTCTGTGAGGAGTAATCTCTTCATTTCGTTACTTTTGCAGAAGATCTGTTCCCTCAGGGGTTGTCCTGGTAACACACTGGCAGGTTATCTACAAGATAACCAGAAGCATAGAAATGAAGAAGTATGCCTAGCAATTATAATTTATAACTTGCAACTATAATCATAGTAACAATAATGTGTTTGTGGCCATTTCTATTTAGTGTTTCTCTCTCTGTGGCAAAAAGTGGAAATTTAAAACATCCTTGCATAAAATAATAGTGTTTCTATTTTTGTTCCATTATTCTCAGTGGTGATTTCTCTTTGGTTTCCATGAGAAGAAAGGCATAAAATGGTACACTTTTAAAAATGTCATTAAATGTTCCTTAATGCATTTTTAACTTATGGAAAAGCATGGAAGCTAGAAACAGGAAAACTCTGAATCGAAATAGTTATGTCTTTTCCTGTCACTCTAGAGTCATACATTACCAATGTTTTGTCTAGCTTAAAACAAACACCTTTCTAGTTTCAAGCCAGTTTCCAACAGAAGCCCAAAATAAGCAATGTAGAAGGCAGAAAGAACACAGAAGCAATTGTAGGCTGAGCAGATGGGAAGAGAAAGCACCTAAAAGACAGAGGTGAAGGAAATGCCTAAGATAGTCTCCTATTTCAGTTTTCAGAGGATTTTCAAAGCTCCCCCACAGTGTTAGTCAGCACCCCATCATTTCCCTTCTACATATGGTAACAGTGGGCGAGCTAACTCCAAAAAACGCATTTTCTCCCCCAGGTAGTGAAGGGCAACTCCACGGGCCCTGCTTGGCGACACTAAATGTCAAATGCCTTCACTCCCGTGTGCTCCACCCAGCCTTGCAGGAAGGGAGCCAAGTGGGAAGGTTTGTTCTAGCAAATATGTGGCAAGGACAAGCAAGACAAGAAACTCAGTTTTTTTCGAGAGTCTCCATTGCTTTTCATCCTCAGGAAAAGAAAACACCTTAAAAAAAAAAAAGCTATTCCTTTCACAGAGACATATGGCTATTATTTGACACATTAGGCAAAATGGTTAGAAGGATGTCAGAGGCTTACTGGGTTTGTTATGTTTGATCAGCTTTGGCATTTGTCCTATGGGATATTACTATTTGTCCTATGGGATATTACTTTTAATTATCAAATCTATTTATTCTAAGGCAGCAGATGTTAACATGAACACAAGATCACAGCAACTACTACAATCATGTTGATTTTCCCCTCACTGGTGGAGTTCCATTAAGAGAGTAATTTCCAGTATCTTAGGGGGCTTAAAGAAAAAGACATAACTGGAGATGAGAGCACTGCCCTACCATCTTGCCTGTGTGACAGACTCAGCACCAGAAAGACAGGGAAGCACTTTGGGCTTCATTTTCTTACCTGTAAAATGCTGTTGTTTGATGCCTTCCACGAAGATTGCAGACTGGATTCTCCCATACATGGAGGGAAGGATCTGCATTTTGCTGGGATCTTCCCTGAGCCAAAGAGCTGCAACCCACCCTGGTCTTCAAAAGGCTTAAGCAATCTCAAGCGTATCTTGTATTAGGTAGCACAGTCCTTTTAGTCATTTTTGTGTCTGTTAGCTGGAGGCTACTACTGTCTCGTTTCCCCAGTTTTAAAAGACTTTATCTGCTGCTTGTAATCCTTTTTAGAGCTAGCTAGCCTGTATGGCCAACTTGTGGCAGTGTATATCACAGGGGTCAAACCTGAAAGTTTTTCAATTCATTTCACGTATGTATCATGTGTAAAAAGTAATTTCTATCTGAAAAATTCACATAGCAGGACCCCTATCATACTTTGTTCACATATGTGACACCTTCATAAACTTTAGGGCTTTGCAGTGCTGTAACCTACATGCAACCTTCACACACAGCTTCTGAAGATAGATATGAAACACGTGTGCCCTTAGATGTTATATTATACTGTATGAGAAGCAGGCTATATATGTTAGACCAATTAGTGACGTTTTAGTCAGCTGTGCTTAGTTAACATGTCATTAAATGGCCAACAACAACCACATAAGTGCACATTGTCAAGGTTTGATTATACTTCTCTTTAGTCAAATAAAGTTTTGTCAGACCTTTGATGTATCCCTAACTCTGATGGTTTCCATATTTACACCAGCAGGCACAGCAATTCTCAAACTGCTGCTCGGTTCCCCAAGGGTACCATATCTTGCCTTTTTGGACACCTGCAGTGCTCTCCAGTAGGTTTATCCTTTGACCAGCTACTGACTCTAAGCAAAACTACATCAGTGTGGACTGAATTTAACACAAACATATGCTAACAAATGTATATCAAGAGATAACACTTCTGCTATTGTAACCTAAGCAATGGCAGAAGAGATTTTTCCCTGATTTAGGGAAACTATACAAAGTATAGAAAAAGTCCAAATTTATTGTTTTTCCTGGGCAGCTAAAGCAAACAAAACCAGCTCCTTTCAAGAGAATAGAATAATAGAATTTAAAAAGCTAGCGTTTGACAGGTATTTACTACCATTCAACATGTTGTTTTTCAGCACTATCAATCAAAATGTATCTCTTTTGTGTCTTTCTGTCTTTTGTCAGCTGAAAAGTTTAGATTTTCATGGAATGATGGTATTTTTTCTTCAGCAGCATCACAAAAAAAAAAAAAAAAAAAAAAGGAAAAAAGAGAAAAAAGAAAAAAAAATCCAGCAAAACAAAATCCTCCAGGAAACCAGAGATGTAACCTGCAAGTATCAACACTGTGTTCCTTACCCAAAATCCAGCCAAAGATGGGGACATCTGTAGGCTAAAACTTCAAACTAGTTGTAATCTGCCAGGAAGCCCTGTGGCATTAGTGCATTCCCAAGCCTTATCTTCTGCTTTAGGAAAACAGTTGTGGCTTAGTGAAAAGAAACAGTTTGTGTGCCTTGGGACTGCTTCTCTAAGCAAACCAAAAGCACAATATTTAGGGACAATAGTCGACTTGCTTCAAATTCACACTTCTGATGTGAATTAAAACACTAATGAAGGTGTATTTGGAGGGGTCATGAGGCCACACAGTATGGTTTCCGTAACAAAACATCCCACTAGCCAGCTGCTGATGGAAAAAGTACAGCACAGTTTGTGGGGGAGTATTTTAAAATAAAATATCAGCAATTTTGGTTTGCCTTAATCTTCTGCTCTGTAAATTGTGATCTCTGAGAAGCTGTGTCATGAGCAGTCCCTCTGCCTGGGTGCCCACTAACCCAGAGGCAAAAATACTCTCCCCGGCTTGCTCCCATTTACATGTGAACTAGAATGTTTCCAGGCGGGAAATAAGAGGGTGAGATGTACCCTGCAGGCTTTTGGGATCTGAGGGGAGAAGAAGAGCACTGGCTCCCATTCCCTCTGACTCCATGTGCCTCCCATGCTGGGCAGAGCCAGCAGGGTGGAAGCAAGCTCTCTCCTCCTGCCTTTCTGCCTATGTTGATAATTTCTGTAATGTCAAGGCTACCAGCTCCAGACAACTTCTGTGTGCATTTCTCCATATGAGGTCCCACCGTAGCGGCCGTTCTGTGTGTGTACGTTCATTTCAACTCCTAGATTTGCACAGCTGAATCCTGTATGTTTGAAAGGTGAAGTTTTTACTGGAAATGCTGTCATAACCTTAAGCGTAGCAGCATGAATGATGCTTCTATAGCACTGAGGTAATTTTTGTAAGGTAAATAAATTCCAGTTATTGATGTTACAGAGGGTGCCTCACAAAAGGGATGAATTACTTTGGAGATATTCTGGCTTCTGCTGCTCAAAATGGCAACTTTTACTGTAAGTGAAGAAAAGTGTATATTTATTCTCTTTGTGTGTCTCTTTCCACATTACTCATGTTTTGATGGGGGATGACAGTAATAAGATCTGCTGTTAATATTGCAGCTATATGATAGCTGACTCCCACAGACTGCTCAGCCAGTGAGTCACACATCGTCCCAGCAGGTGCACTGTGAAACACATATTTTCCCCACTGTTTTAGAGACCATTGTATTAAAATACTGAAATGAGCTGGAACGACAGAACCGAGTTACTCATACTGCCCTGCATTGCAGCAGTGATTCTGTTCTGGGATGTTAAAGAGATGCAATCATGTGGGTTCTGAAATGAAATCTTGTTATTATTGCTATAGTAACATTTGGTTGGGTTTCGTTAAAATATGCAGAGGAAACACAAATTGAATATTTTTCTGTGTGCTTCTGTATGGGAAAAGGTTGCAAAGACTTGCAGTTTAGCAACATTAAGGATTTAGTTTCCAAGTAATAAGTTCTTAAATGGTCTTAACACACACCCAAATATTTAAATAAACGCTGCCTGAGGATGTTTATTAATCCACCTTAATATTAGCTATAGACAGGCTCAGATATCACCTCACAGCTTTCTCATAAATCATTTGCAAGTATTCAGCTTGGCTCATTAAATTACCAGATGACATGCCTACTCTTCAGGAAAACACAGAGACCATGGAAAACAATGTACTTTAGATGATGACCATGTTGAACTGTGTGTGTGTAAATGAGAGCAGCAGCAATTTTTCTAGTTTCATAACTCTGTGTCTTTGTCTACACTATGTCATAAAAATGAGCTGGGCCTAACATCATACCATGTCTCCTGCTCACATTTTTAAACACTTTTGACTGGGCTATGTTGATCTCCGGTTAAGGTTTGGAAAGGTTTGATGGCCCAGAATAAAGGTGTGCTGGTCCATGGGCAATACAGCTGTCATAGCTGTTCAGAAAGCTGTTTCTGATACAGATACTGGTGGCTGCTTTCTTCCTCGTTGAGTAGCTCGGTGGCAAACATGTTCCTCCTCCCTTAAGTTTTGGGAGCTATAAGGACCAGGCAGCAGAGAGGACATGGAACCATATATGATCATGCTTCAGCCTGGTAGGACAGTGCTGGAGAGTCCCAGAACTGCTGATGAGAAATAAAACATCTGGGAGAGATCCTTCTCAACGCTAAGTGTACTTTTGAGAATGATAGATAAATTAACCATTTCCAGTAGCCATGCAAAGCCCAGCTTGCCTGAGAGAAATAAAACCTACTGCATACACAAATCAATTATACGGCACATAGATAGACTAAGGAAGGACAACAGCCTATAGCAGTCTATATGGCTTTTCCTGCCACCAGAATATGTCATGTGGCCTGTCCAAAAAGGCTGAGCAAAATATTTGGGCTGGAGTTAGCCAAGGCCTTCTAAAAACTGGAAGGGTGAAAGTTGAATCATTAGTTTGAGGTTTTTCTGTGGGTTTTTTTACTCAAGTATGTAAAAATACATTATGCTGACAGGATTCGTAGATAGGACTCCCTTTTCTCATCCAAATACCCTAACCAAGCTATGAACAGATGTTCCTTTCTTAACACACAAAATTTGAGCTTCTTTATGAACAGTGCCCCAGACTCCCCAGGTAAGATGCAAAACTTTCAGGTGAAAGGAGAGCTGTGGTTCCAAATACGTACAGGAATGACTGACTTCATTTTTCTTGCTCTGGTCATCTTTCCCATATAATTTCCTATGTAGCTGTTATCTCCCAACTTTTTCTGGGAAAAAAAGGTACATTTATTGACACAGGGACCACCTTTACCATGTGTTTGCACAGTACATCACACCTTATAATACACTCTGCCTGTGTGTGCTGTACAGGGTCACCCTTAATTCCACAGCATGTTAGCAGAGTTTTCACCTAACTCCGAAGGCCTTTGCACCTCCAGAGCAGATGTAGCCAGTGATTTTTATCTACACCTCAGGTATAACCATGGCCTCGAGCCAATGTACACACAAAATACATAAAAATTAATGTAGACTTGATCCTGGTGTTGGCAGCAAAGAGGCAGCTCCTCTTGGCTCTTATTTGGAAACATTCAGCTAGGCATCAATGTATGCTCCAATGTAAGCTTCCCAGAGTTACTGCAAGAATTCTGTTAACCACAAGCAGGTCTGATTCACTACTCACAGTTCTTCCTGGTCTTGCAACATACAGGCAGAACCATTTATTGGATTTATACATGACAGTGCTTGTGAACTCTTAAAAGCATGGACTGTGTGCTGTTTGTGGTCCCCACACCTACAACAGACTGCCCATGAGCATTTATGTGCAATGCCTAGACTTCATTGGAGATTTCATGGGACCATTTCACCCTACTGATTTGCTTGACCCATTCTGTGACCCTTTTTAGAATGAAACAGATACTTGGGATGTGATGCAGCTGCCTAAATCTGTGTGTCTTATCAACATGAGGTGCTAGATATTGCTCAAGACAGGAGTAGAAAAGACGTGGGCCCCTAAGGGACACCTGGCAAGCTTGTAGAGGCACAATAGGTGAACAGGCAGGATCCCTGGAGCACCACAGATGACATCAGCTTCCTGTGAATAGCCAGCTGATCAAGCCAAGATCCTAATTGCTTAGTGTTGCCAATACAGCATCACCAGGTGATGAAAAAGGTGATCACTTCATAGAGAGCTGCATAGGTCCTTGGCCAATGTGTGCTAGATCACCAGTGGTGAGAGGGAAGTGTCCAAAACCTACAGTCAGACATCAAAATTGAGTATCTTGGTTTGTGAGCGGGAGCTGTCTCCTGAAGTTTCTTCTCTTCATAATCCACACCTACAGTAGATGAATGCCATACATCCTACAGGAATGGAGTTAATGATGTAGTATAACACCAATTATGCACTGTCTTCATAATTTCCAAGTGTAAAACATCACTCCTAAAGACGTGGCTAAAATATTTTATGAGCTCTTGGATTTATACTGTGGATATGGATGTCTCTCAACCCCAGTGTTAAGACTATATTTTTCTTCTAGGCCAGGTAGGGTCCTGCAATTTTGTCCTGATTTGGAGGCATACTCAGATGTCCTTTGGTAGATCTAGCAAATACACTGAAGCTGCCTAGCAAATACCTTGAGCTGCCTGTGACTGCCCATGACCTAGTGTTCACCATTTCTATAACTGAGGTGTGGTAAAAGACCAGGTAGGAACAAAATGGGCTGAGTGGCTTTGAGGGTTGTAATAAGCAGTTTGTGTGGCATTTACTGATGTGGGAAGGATAGCCAGCTTGATGAGAGAGTTCATAAAAAACAAAAAGAGGCAGTGGTATCCTAAACTACCGTTGCAGCATCCAAAAAGGCAGGACTGATTATAGTCTGCAGTTCTGACCGGATCAGAGCATGAACCAGATTTTCACTGTAAGTTTGTGCAGCAGTTAACACAAAGACATACTGGCCTCTTACAAGGAATCCCAGTACCTCTCACCAGTGCAATGAACAGCCTTTGGCATGACTGAAAGACTGGGCCACCTAGACTGGTGTTCTATTACAGTTTTGCTCTGCTAACCCCATGACTTCAGTACTTGCTCCCCTTTTCCTGGCTTCTTGCTTCTGCCCATGCTTCACGCACTCATCTTCTCATGCATCTACTTGAGTGGATGGATTGGGAATGAGAGGAAGGACCATGTCCAGGTTAAAAGCAGGATATTTATTTATAAATTTATTTATTTTTCAGAGACAACAGGTATGTCAAAGGACTGGAGGCAAATCATGGATTGGGAAGGAGGAAAGAGGAAAGAAGCAGTATTTGTTCAATACCCATTTGACCACTGCTGTCATGCTTACAGGCTGCTCTCCATTAAGCTGAAAGCTACACTAGCCAGTCTCTCCTTTTGTGTGGCTCATTTCATGATTTAAACTCTGGGTTTTCACATCTCTCTGCACTTGCCAAAAAAAGGAAGGTTGTAAACAGGCTGGAAAAGCCCTGCACACTACAGGGTTTACAATTTGTAATAGCTCTGGTATGTTTGTCTTCAGAGATTAATTTTACAAAGCAAAATGGAGCACGTTTTGTGTGTTTGTGCTTACTGCTCCCCTGGTGTTCATTTTTCCCCACAGTAAGTGCTTGAAGTAAACTAATGCATCTCTAATCCTACCGGTGATTTCTGCCCTCGTTGTCTGTGTCGCACAGACGGTTTGTGCTGGCTGGAGGAGCCTCCTCCTGTGGTTTCACTCGGGTCCCCTTCTTTCAGCTTTTTGCTGAGACTCAGCACTCTGGGGGTGTGTAAAGCCTGTGCCGTGAGCTGACTCCTGACTCAGCGTTATGGCTGGGTGGACACAGGGTTTTGTGGTCACCCACCCTGTTCTGGTGACTCAGAGATAAAAATTCATTCCCTGCCTGAACTCTGGTGTTTACAGCCTGCCAAGCTCCAGCCTGGAGCATGCTGTAAATCTCAGAGAGCAGACCATAAACAAAAAAATGCAGCCCAGTACCAGTCCAAGCAGGGCTCCTAATATTGTACTGCTCTTTCTCAGAGTATGGAGTATGTGTGAGTAAGAAAAACAGCTCACGTTGATCACACTATCCATGTCTCAGCTAGAAATCTTTTTTTTTACCATAGTAGCCACCACCACAACCATAAATTACTTACAGAGGTTTAGTTTGGATATTTGGAAAATTTTTTTCACCAAAAGGGTTGTCAAGCCCTAGAACAGGCTGCCCAGAAGTGGTTAAGTCATCATCCCTGGAGTTATTTAAAAGATGTGTAGCTATGGCACTTGGGGACATGGTTTAGAGGTGGACTTGGCAGTTCTGGGTTAACAGTTGGACCTGATGACCTTAGAGGTCTGTTCCAACCTAAATAATTCTATGATTCTACTGCACAGCAAACTGCATTTGCAAGGTCACGCTGCCACTGGGCTTTGACAATGACTCCAGTCTCCCGCTTGCAGCTGGGAAAGCATTTCTAAGCACAGAAGCAAACTTACTGTCTTTTCATTTGGGAAAGTCTTGGTTGCTTTATTTTCACCATAATTAGGGGGTTTTTTTATTACTACATATATGGAAATAGCATTTGTCAGCTATGCTGAGGATCTCATTGTATCAGGAAATATCTGTATATTGGAAGTAAGAGCCCATTATGCCAAGCACCCTGTGAGTAAAAGGTCAGGAGCCCTGACTATCTAAATATAACAACAGACAACTGAAAAGAAAAAGGATATTGAATCAATAAAATAGAAAGGTGAAAAAAGTAAAGCAACAACTACAGTACTCCCACAACCTAAATTCTGAGTTACTGTAGAAAAAGTTTATCTGATCCACAGATTACCCACAGTACCAGTGAATTAGGTGGCTCCGAGGAGAATTGCCTGTGTCACAGCAATTTGTTTGAAAGCAGAGCAGCTTTCCCCTCCCTCATGCTAAAAATTATTTATTCACTCAGTATGTGGGTTTGGGGAACTAATGCAGTTTGTAAATTGGACTTTGTTCATTCAAGAAATAGTAATAAATTTGGAGATGCTGAAAGCAAGTGCTTTGTTAAGCGCTAGACATGAAAAGGCAATTCAGAAACTTGAGGAAGGGGAAGAGATTTTATCCCCTTGCAGTTGAATGCAACAGTGCAGTAATCAGGATGCTCACCTAAAATTGTAGGGCATTTTACCTTGAATGAGAGCAAAACCCAGATGTCTGGCTCCTGTGTACATACTTAATCATCAGCTTATAGGTATCTTCAGGCTCTGGTCCAGTGACAAGGAAATTCAGATGCATTTGTAGGGACCTGTGTGAGATCTCTGGTCCTTCCTGCTTTGCAGTCTATGGATTCAGACTAATGCCTCTCTGGATGCTGCCTTTAGCTTAAAAAAAGTGAAAAGCATGTACAACAAATGGACATCTTTTCTGTGCCTTGGTCAAGCATAGTTGATGAGTTGCCTCAAGTTCCCAGTGGCCTGTAGAATTTAAATTAGCTGCAGGTGGTGACAGTAGGCAGATTTGCTCTAGCTATAGTCTGTCTCCATTAAATTTTTGGCTTACTTCTCCAAGGCTCTGGAATCAGGCATTTTCTCTCAGCTGCCCACTATTCTCTGAACTCCACCCAGCCCTGGACATCCCTGGTCATTCTCATATACAGAGTGCTTCACTGAAGGCTGATCTTGTAGAGATTCTTTAGAAGAGAGTCAGTCAACAGTTTTTTGTGTTCTAAGAGATACAGAAACAGACACTGAGACACTACCAAATCCTTCCACAAAATGCCAGCAAGAGAGTCCCTCACACATCTAGCACTCTCCATATACAACACTAGGAACTATACTCATAATAAGGCTGCTGCCTTGTTTTTCTCATTTCTCATTTGCTTTCCACTATAAACACGATGAGGTCACTGCCTGGTTTTGTGGATCATGGCAGGTCCCCTTCCTTCCGTCCCTGTCTTGGATTCCTTAGGGCTGTAGGCACACATCTGGCCCCTCAGCCCACCAGTGTCAACACTTCCCTCTCATTTAGCCACCACGAGTGGGCACACATCCCTCGGTGGTTGTGGTCAGCCCTCACAGTGCTGTGGGCTCACCCTGTGATGCTGCTGTTCAGCTGAACCAAGGACCTCTGACTGCTATATGGGCTTGGACACATCTGAGATGGAAAGTTAAATGAACCTTAATAATGGCAAATTATCGATGGATCACTCGGTTCTGCTGCAGCCAGAAATTTCAGGGTTCTCACGGCCCTCCCTAGTGTACTTAAAATGCTGGCACTTTAAAATGTCACAGCTGACAACCAGAAAGCAAGGGGTTTAGGCATGCTGGACTTGTTCCCTATATTTTCATTTGAGAGTGCCAATCACTGTGGTATCTAAGTACTAGTTGTCCTTTGAACAGCCTGTGTCACGTAAAAAGGGATCCATCACACTTATAGTCAGCTTTCTAAAAGCTGCCTGGCCTCCCAAGTTCACCAGGCTCCCTCTGCAGATGAGGTGAGGAGAAAAACCTGTCCAGAGGGTTAATTTTCACACTTGTTTTTTTGCCTCTGTCTTGCAGTGGAAGTCAGGGAAGGTACAAGGCTGATGAGAGCTGCTGTTCATGGACAGGTTTGGCTGGAAGGGTTTCAGACTGCTGAATGAAGATAGGAGGAAAAATCAGCCCGCAAGCTACATGTATCACAAACAGTAAAAGAGCCCTTTTCTTTTGGTATTTTGCTGTTTTGAGATCTGGTATTGCAAGGTGCTGTGGAGGCAGACACCTCTGACAGTATGTATTTAATAGATCAGAAATAGCATGTGTGAGGTCTAACAGCCAGAAGCAAATTAAGACTAGAAATTCACATTTTAACAATATAAATAGTTCATCATTGCAAAAGTTTGATGAAAGATGTGGCAAATTGTCCAACATGTGAAATCTTCAACATATGAACAATATCCAAGTGATATTTATGCTGTAACTAATATAGGAATTATAATACAGGTGTGACTGGGGGAGGGTCACTGCTCTATCCACTACAAACAATTAAATTTGAAAAAACAATGTTTCTTTCTAAACCCATCTTGCAAGAGTCCTGAAGCGTACAGTGCCCAAAGATGGCAGTCAGAGATGGCAGGGAATACACATAGAATTCAAAGAATTAGGAATCTAAACCTCCTGGAGTAGAGAAGTACTTGGTATGTCTTTTCTATCAAGCTGTGCATTTATGGCACTGTGTGTTTTGTCTTTTTTTCCTTCACAATTTTGCCCTCATTCTAACTGCAAGAAAATTCATTGTTGTTGTAATTACAGAAAAGCTCATTCATGTTACAGGCAGAGTGGAACCAGTGAATCTTCTGTCCTTTTCTGCTTTTGCTAACCCCCAACAAGTCTGATGCTGCTGGGGAATCAGGCTGCAGTGACAGCTGGAATGCAAACGAGTGCTACACGTGATGGCCTTGAACCAAAGGCGGTTGAAAGATGTTTAGTAGTGAGTGAATGACAGAAGGGTCCTCTATTCTGAATGGAATCCTGCTAAAAATGCAAAGATTTACATGCACACAAAGTTCAAGTTCCTCTCCAAACCTGGAAAAACCTTCTCTCTAGCTGCTACTTCACCTACACCCACCCCCAGAAATCCAGAGGGAAAAATCCGCAGACCCTGTAATGGACTCTGCGTTTTCCCTTGGAGGTGACGATGTTATTCCCGTATCCTGATGCCTTTGCCAACTGTCTGTAGTTGCCCATGCCTAAACATCCCCCAGCTGGTGTGTCCCAGTCCCCAGGGTCCCTGGAGTCCCTCTTTCCCTGGTGTTTCCCACGGCACATTGCCGCAGACCCAGAGATACTTCCAGCAACCCAAGGTCCTGGATCAATTCCCTGGTAAAGACATCCATGCCTGGAGCTCTGTCAGCCACGGGATGCAGCAGATGGCAAGAAGTCAAGGCACTGCGTTTGGTGGAAGATGTTCAACAAATGTTGTGACCAGAAGATTTCAGATTTAGCTTTCTGAAGAAACAGAGCTGTACCACAACATTTACAAACAGCTCCAGTTACAACTGCGTAACGCCAGCCAGTATTCAGAAGCTGTGCCAGGAAGCTCTCCACGTTGCTACGCTCCCTTATTAATAGCATTTTGCCAAGCTGCCCTCTGGGACAGAATTATTGTAGAGTGGTTAAATGTCTGCTTGTGGAGGAATGCTTTATTTTACCGTTTAACCACAGTCTGACTCGAATTCCAGCACACAAACCAGGAGGTACCTGGGATGCATTATAGCTACATCTGGCTAGATTTTCTGGCCCTACAAAAGACCACAGACATGAGTGGGATTGATTTATTGATCTCCTCTCCCTCCCACAGCTTACACAAGCAGTGGCAACAAGCTACTCCCATACACACCCACCTGCATCTCGATTTACCATATAAATGTTAACAAGCAGCACTAAGATCACACCCACCTTTTCTTTAGCCTTCCAAAGCTCCTAACCAAAAGAGCTTTATCAAGACAAGGTATTTCTCTGATAAGAAAACTCGGATATGAAGTATGTCTGTTGAAGCAGAATAGGGAATATCTAAGAGAAGCCCATTTTTTATATGCTGTGAGTGGGAGAGTGGCCTCAGTATGTCCCACTGCTGACCTCTTTCGTGCAATGATCTCCTTTTGTACAATAGGTCTGCAACTGCTTTATATTTTTCTGTCTAAATATTCAGTAGTCATTACTGTGAGAAGGAAAAAATAAACAAAGCCCAAACTGACACACTGAAACAACAGCCAGCGAAGAGTTTCTCCCAATGGCACAAACCAGAATGAGCAATAAAGGCCAGGCTGTCTGCATCCAATACAGATCCCATGTGTGTTTTAATAACAAAGGATAAAAATCATTGCGTTTCCCTCCTGTACTGAAATACTAGATTATAAAAAATAATAACTAGAGCAATAAGATGTAGCCAGGGGGAAGTTCTAGGAGAAGTTTCTGTTGAAATGAGACAGACATCTTACAATGAGACAGAGTCCTTGTGTGAACCTTTTAAAACATGATATTCATCTTGTTCATACATTCGAACTACTGAACAAATGAATTGGACTAATTAAAAACTACTATCCTTTGGTGTTTGGCTGTTCTACAAATGTAGCAATGTTTTTAAGCCAAAAAAATCTCATGACATATGCTTAGTGAATTCCCGTTCTTTGTGTTTTTAATTTCAATTATATGAAAGCAAGGAGCACCTTAGTTATGAGGAGAGGCTGAGAGAACTGGGGGAGTTTAGCCTTGAGAAGAGAAGGCTCAGGGGGATCCTACTGATGTGTGTAAATAACTGAAAGGAGGATACAAAGGGGACAGAGCCAGGCTGTTTTCAGTGTGCCCAGTGACAGGACCAGACACTATGGGCACAAAATGAAACGCTGGAGGGGTCATCTGAACATCAGGAAACATTTTTTATTTACTTTAAGGGTAACCAAGCACTGGAATAGGTTGCCCAGGAAGGTTGTGGAATATCCGTCCTTGGATATATTACAAAAAACTGTCCTGGGCAACTGGGTGGCCCTGCTTGAACAGGAGGGAGTGGAGAAGATGAACTCCAGAGGTCCCTTCCAACCTCAGCCATTCTGTGATTCTGTGATCTGTCATTCTGTGAAACTGGTTGCAATTCATCAGGTAGTTTTCTTCATGATTCTATTGCTACAAAAGGGGAAACTCAAGATGCATCTGCACTGATTCATGCCTTTTAACTCTGAATCATTGTTGTCTTAGCATCCACACACACCACAAGAATATACAAAATTGTGTTGGAGCAAATCTGGTTTTCTTAGAAAATTAGACAAGATATACATGTTTGGCCTATGCCAGGGCTCATATTCATGTATTCCATCTGCACCAGATGTGAATTTCAGTGTGCTCAGGTCTTGTGAGGAACTCACTTGTGCTCTCCCAGATCAGTCAGGAGTGTTAAATGTGCTAAAAATTCTTATGTTTTGCAAAAGAAAAGCAAGTGTTTCTTGCACTATTGCAATTGGCTGCTCATTGTATGGCTTCTGACAAGCAGGACAGTGGGAATCTCAGTGCCCCAATGACTCTGACACAGGAATAGATGTGCACAAGTTGGGTCACAGCAGCTGCCAAGGGAGCTCTTTGGTGTGGCTGTCAGCATGGACATAGGCAAGAGAAAGAGACCAGTTCCTTTTTCTTTTGCACACAAATATTTATGTCATATCCTTTTTGCTTGTAGGCGATATATGTGAAAGTGAAGAATGACTGTTACAATAGGTGCATATCCCTACCACTCCCCTGCTCCTTCACCCAGAACATCAAGCAAGTGGCAGTCTGAGAAAGGAAAAACAAAACCCCCTCAAAATGTAACACATGGGCTTGCAGAATAGAATTGCCGTTAGTATGGTTTGTACAAATGTATGAGATTTTCCTATGAACAGGAAACCATGATCTATAAATTATAAGAATCTCACATGCAAAGCAGGAAACTCAACAGGTCCACAAAAAAGGTTTGAGATCAAGTTTTTCTGAAGGACATTAACTGATTATGAGACTTACCTCTACTTTTCCCTTTCATTCCCACTGTTAATTTGTTTTGCCCAAGTCCTAACTGTTGAACAGGACTAAAGTAAAGAAAATAGTGCAAGTAAATACTGATGAAAAATATGGTTGGATGTATCATTAGCATGGTGGAGGATAGACTGGGACACTCTTAGGTTTCTTCTGTTTCTGCAAATTTCCCTCATTTGCTGGTGCCTAGTTATGCAGTTTCACTTCTGTCACTTGTATAATTAACACAATGGATTCAAAAAGTGCAAAGAGCTCTTGTGATTTGTGCAAGCAGGCTTCTGGAAGCCTGAAGAGACATGATCAAACAAGCACTAGTGTAATAGTAGGGTTGCCACTTCACACAAGCCAAATGCCAGGAAGAGGAGAGCAGTATTCACTATATTGAATGCTTACCCATTGTTAATTTTATCTCAGCCAAATCAGGTTTTAAGGCTGAACAAAGGAAAATAAGATGATTTCTGGACTTTGATATTCCTCAGTCTGTGTAGGAGATCAGATCATACTTGTAAAAATTTTTTTTTAAAATTATCAGGGAAGGATAGAAAAGTGTTTACCTCAGTTTTGCTTGTCAAGACTTTTCTTAATCAGAATATCATTTTCAATATACATCTCTATACTGTAATTAAAATTAGAGCAGTGCAAGTACATCCATGTAGCACCAACAACCTGTTCAGGTTACAGAGTTAAGGAGAATTCTAAAATAAACAGAATATTATCGAATTTTAGGAAAAAAAACCCAACAACTTGAACAATGAAATTTTCCTTTTTTTTTGTCTCATTTCTCCCTATGAAACAGATACACATTGGAAAGATTCCAAGATTTCAGTTGTTATATTTTGTTTTTGCATGACTTAACTCTGAGCATCCAGAATACTTTAAAAACAGCAATAAATAACGTAATCTTTACCCCAGGTGAAACTAGATTATGTACATATCCACCACAAATAACAGGGAAACTTATCAGACATGACAGTGATTCGGCCCCATGGAGCACTAACAAGAACCTAAATTAGCATAAACCAAGCCACAATTCCCAGACAAAATTCTCTCAGGGAGTAGAATTTGCAGGAGCTTCCAGTGAAACAGATGGGAAGGAAACTTCATATTTCCCAATAATATCAGATTAAATTGGTACTTGGTATAGGTGCTACTATCCATATTTGAAAAATATGTTTTGCACACAAAATGTAAAGCCATTGAGAAAATAAAACTAACTATTTTGTATATGAAATGCCTATGGTTTTAAGTGAAGCAGTTAATTTTGTTTGGAATTTTGACACAACTTGAGCCTTAATACCTGGATTCCCACATGCACCAGACATTTTGCCACATTAACACAGACAAACATGAGAACTCAAGAAAATAAATTCCCAGAAGATATTTTAATGGTAGCTTTTAACTATTAAAATTGTTTCTGTTGGCTTTTTCAGACCAATACAGCAATTTCCATGAATGTAATTTAGGAAGAATTAAATCCGTGAATACTGCTGTAGCAAATAGTTTCAGTCACAAGGAAGGATGAAAGAAATATTTCATTTGATCCTTTCTGAAGCTATGGTTGTGTTTTCTTTTGCTGTTTTTTTATTTTTCCCCAAAAGTTCTTTTCAGCTTGATTTCTTCTTTGAAAAACCAGTGTGCTTATCCTTTTCCTCCCTTTTCCCCAACTAGACAGTAGACAAGAAAGAAGAAGAAAACTGCTACATTCTCTGAGTGCATTTTTATTTGAACCAATTGATTTCCCCCACCCTAAATAAAAAAAAAATTGCCATTTTTAAGACCAGTTTGGGTGCATGTTGGAGTGTGCATTGCTGCCTTGGTCTGTGGAGGAGAGTCTGTGGTGGAAACTAAACCAGTTCAAGCACTGTGCTGTAGCTACAAATAGTGTTTCATTTCTCACATCCTTGATAAGCATTTGATTTTTGTCAGTTCCCACTCTTTCAGAAATGCCTTGAAACATGGTACAAGTCGGGACTGCTCCTGATAGAAAGAATGAGTAAGTTGTTTTGAATGGGGGCGAGCTGCTTCTGTTTGTACAGTGCCTGCTGCAGTGTGGTCCAGAACTGCATCCCTCTAGGTCACACTTGTGGGTGATGGAGGCCAGCACTGTAGGACCTTGAGGTCCGAATCTTCTCCCAGCTCTGACCCCTCAGTTCAGCTCCTCTCTGCAGCATTACCTCCGCTTTGCAAAGAGAGCAATCAGAGGACTGATGTAGCAGGAACAAAAGTGGAAGAGAGAGAAGTGGTAGCAGTAGCTGAGGGGGTGTTGCTGTCTTCATGTGTGGGCACATCCAATCTGCTGCAAAACTCTCTCTACATTGCATCCCTACTGGCAAGATGTCTTTGGTAGCAGATAACAGAGAAAGGGAGAAAAGTTGCATGAAAAATATTGGTGAGGACAGCTTAACAAAAGTAAAAACAAAGGTGACATCTCTCCCTCTTCAGCCATATTGACTGTATTGACTTGATCTTCATGGACTTCAGCAGTGCCTTAGATACCTCACTCATATATAGAAGTCAAGCTGTTTGTGGCCAACCCCTACACCAAATGCAGTCCTCAAGTCAGAATCTTTGTTTACTTTTCAGAAAGAACAGAAATTATTCCTATTTTTTTGTCTGAAGAAAGAGAGAGAAAGTGTTCCTTTTTGTTACATGTTTCCTTTGTATGTGTCTAACCATGATCACAATACTTATTATCATTGTAACTGGAGGATTGTCATGCACAGATAAACTCAGCCACACGATCAGGATCAAACTAAAGAACCACGTGGTGATACTGAAGCAGGAAGATGCATACATAGGAAGATGACAAAGAAAAAGGAGAATGGATCCAGCCATAGGTACTCTAATTCATAAAAAAGAGAATATTTTCAACTTCATATCACCAAAGCATTAAAAAACAAACCTTCATGGTGGTAAGCTAGTATTGAGCTTGTGGTCAGCAAAAGAAGCACAGAATATTTTTATTTCAATAATTGATATAATATATGGAAATGGCATACTAAGCAGCCAGTTGGAGAAAAGGTTTTAAGGCATTTAAATACTGTAGTTGTACAGAAATGGAGGAGAAAAAAACCCGTCAATTTGCTTATATATGTACGTTTCTTTGGTCTGAAGTTGCAGGACAAATCACATTTTTCAAATAACTTTGCTTTGGTAAGAAAAGGGCATTGAGAAAAGTCATTACTAGAAGAAAGTAATCATTTTGTTTCAGTAAAACTTTCCACAGTATGGATTGCTAAAGTACATGACTCTTATAATGGATATCCAGAGCTTTTAATAACAACAGCAGGAGCTATGCAAGCAAGCCTGAACACAAACCTCTGTGCCAATGCATATTAACTTGTCCCATGTAACTTCTACTCTTCCAGCCACTGGCCCATGTCCATCCAATTTAAATGCTGAATACAGAAGGCAAAATTGTGAACCTTCTGTGCTTACACACTGCATCATTTTTTTTTACTTTCACTGAATTTTTACCCAGGGAAGAATCGATCAGAGTTATATGCTTCATAGCGTCTGCTTGATATGAACTTTTTAAAGGTTTTACTTTAATCCTGTACACCTGGTATTTCTGGGGGTTCAAACAGATTTATATCTCTTCCCTACCAGCTCTCCTATGACTTTACAAGAACAAAGCCAATAAATTCCACAGCATCAAAGACAGAAGCAATTGGAAGCTGTTTTGTAATCCAGACCTACACAGCCGTGTGTCTTTCCCCATATCCCACATCCCTAATGACTGGATTCTCTCTCCCTATAGATATAAAACAGTCTATCATTTGCATTTGAATCCCTTTCTTTAATATTATTAGACTACATAGGCATGTATTTAAAGAGGTCAGATGGCTTGTTAACACAGTGTATATTGGTATTGTCCAGCTCTCAGCAAGCAGATTTGCAAGAACAGATTTTTTAAGACTAACATGAGAACTTACAGAGTTAAAGAGAAAAATAAAAAGTTACTTTCCATGCTTAATAAACTCAATCTACCTTATGAAATAACCTCATTGAAAGAGAACAAGCCAGTTCTTTGCCCTGTCTCAGCACCACTACTGGATTACAGCTTTTATGGGATTACTCACCTAACTTTTTGCTGGGAAGTTGTAGCAACACAACGTGTACCCTTTCCTCAATGTAACTTTACTTTCTTGCTTGATTCATAACACTTAATTGATCCTGAAAAGGAGAAATAAATTTCAGTCGTCAGTGTAGGACCCTACATGTCTTCAGGAAGTCTAAATTCATGGAAGAACTCTATTCCCAGAATGACTCAATAGGGAAAAACTGAATCCTCCAGAACTCAACTAAAAGTTAACTCTCTTCTGTTCTTTATATAAGCCTTTCCCTCATGCAGGAGACCTGGGAAGTCTATAATCTTTGAACCAAGCTCGTTTCTACTACCCTGTATAACTGAGGATAACACTGGGCTCATTGCCCTGTTATTGTCCCTGTGCAGTGAGGTTGGGTTACAGGTTCCTTGAGCATTTCCTTTGCTCATGTTGTCTCTGCACAGTGGTAACACAGTGTGGACTTCACCTCCTCATACAGCTTCCCTCTGTTCAAGTGAACTAATGATAGAGGGTATGATCTGCAGTACAGCATGTCATTTGCTAGTCATTTCCCTCTGAAAAGCAATACAGATATTTGAGAGGATTAAACCAACAATTTGGTTCTAGGTATGCATGAAAATAATTATCCTTTTAATCCTAGGAAACAAAAGCAATCCACTTTTGTTGATGCTGTTAAGGGTGTTTTGAGGCCTAAACATTCTTAGGCTGTTTATATGCCCAAAGCTTTTTGCTGTAGTTTTAACTTCCTTTCTTATGACAGTCCAGATTTCCCAGAAATTCCATCTTACCCCAGAGAGGGAAAGAGAGACAGAAAAAGAGGATTGGAAAAATCATGCTCTTGCAGATTGTTTGGGTGGGATTTGTCTCAACTAACTCTAAGCATTTCTATTAATAGGTGTCCGTAGCTGAGCTGGTCACTCTGGGCTCTATTTGCAGTCAGTAGGGAGAAATTGTAGCATAGTTTGAACGTTTCCAGGTATTTGCTTTAGACTGAACTGAGTTTTAGAAATGCCTTATGCTCTCCTGACTACAAAGGCAGCTCAGCTCTGCTAGATCACAAGTGAATACCTGTTGTCACTCCATTAGATGAATCATGGTTTTTCTCTCTCATATTGTTTTTAAAGCACTTTTTTGCTTTTCATTTTTCATATGTCATTTTTACTCTTTTGTCTTAGAACAGTTTGTCTTCTAATATCTCAGCCAGTTCACCAATGCAGTGTGCTTTTCTCAAAAAACCCATGACAACAAAAAAGCAATACATGCAAGATTTAGCTCTCAAAACATAACAGTACACCTCAAAATTTCTGAAGCATTTCTACTAATGACTGAATTCTGTAAGGATAAAAATATTTCTAATACTTTTCTGGTATCTACTATATTGATAAACCTTGCTTCTGTATCACAGGAGAAGAGGTCAGGATTGCAAAAATCAAACAAAAGTAAAATTATTTCATTCCAAAGGCACCCTTTGTTCCTAGTGCATTATACCATAACCCAAAGCAGAGAGTTTAAAGCTAATTTTGACACATCTGCAGTAGCTGCAGCCATCTCTCTGAATATATTACCAAAGAAGTAGTTATTACTATAAAATTGCATTAAAATAATAAGATTAAAGAACATATAAAACAAAACTATAGATATTCAAGGTTGTCTAGAGAGGCTATAGAATCTTCACTCTTGGACATACTTAAAATTGTACTGGACACAACCTTGCACAACCTGCTCTATTTATCCCTGCTTTGAGCAGGGGAGTAGGCATCAGGATCTCCAGAGGTCCAATTTTACAAAATTCAAAATTCTGTTGTTCTGTGAGTCACATTTAATTTTGGCTTAACTGAGATGTTTAAGGTAAGTGCACTTCATACCTGTGCATGGGTTTTGCCTTTCAGAATTACATCCCAAAAGGTGGGAGCACACATCCAGCATTACACTCAGAATTGAGCATGTTAATGTCTTTGTTTCTGCAGTCCAGAAAGTCTTCAGGAATATCTAACTGATACATAAAATATTGAAACTTCTGAACAGGAACACACAAAGACACTTAGAAATCTTTCTTTTCTCATTCAGGGTGGGATTCATTTTGGCAGTACTTTTGTGGCTTAAAATAGATTTCTGGATTAAATTATCCACCAAAGCTTTCTTTTTTGCCAGTCCAAAGATACAGACACTGCTAAGAGATGATTTGATCTGTCTGAAGACAGGTTTTGAGAATACACAAGACGAATGTCCCAGTGGAGTTCACCATTTATTTTCCTGCACTATGGAATGAGCCTGCCCTGCTGGCTGAGGCTGCATATATAAATTTTAGTGCTAAAACTTGACAAGCTCAATTTGAATCACAGAATGGTTTAAAAAGAGTGCACCCCTGGTTCTAGCTCTGTCCATAAGCAATTAAAACCTTTTTTTTTTAAAGTCTTTTGTCTTCAAAAACTATCCTAGAGAAATTATCATATGAATGGTGGCTTGAAGAACTTAACAGAAACTCCAAAACTAATATGAACAGTCTTCTGAAATCTATTTAATGATTTTTTACTAATCTGAAAAATACTGAGGGGAAACAGTTACTGGGTGAACCAAGCATGAATAAAACACTGACAATGAGTTGCCCATAAAGCATCCGTGCTTTGCTCTCGTCAAATTTGTTTTCAAAAAATTCACAATGCTTGCCCTAAAGAAAAAAAAAACAAAAATAACATACAAAAAACCCAACAAAAAACCTCCAAAACCAGTAAAGTCAACAATATGACTTGTGAGAATTCCATATTATTTCAGCATCCAGTAGCTGCCATGCAGAAGGACCAGTTAATTAACTGTTTATTATTCTTCTTCAATAGCTTATTTTTGTATAGACTGGAAAGCCTTGCAGAGATTCCCCAGAGCATATCGTGGTGATGATATTTTAAAAAGACAGCATAATCAGACATGAATTCCATTTCACTTCAATTAAAATATGTTTTCTGTTGAGTTTTACACTTCAGTCTCATTACAGCAGTTTTACTAGATGGGTTTATACAACCCACAGGAAGTGTACACACACAGAGATGTTTAAAGGGATGTTGGACACTTGTATCCGACAATAAAACCTTGCTTCCTCGTGTTTCACATCACTGGGATGCCATGGAATAACAGCAGAGTGAACTGAGCTTTATTTATTATGATTGTAATTCTTGATTATGGAAGGAAAAATAAATGTTAAGTGTCTGGAAATAGACGATAGTTTTAGATGATAGCTGAACTCAGCGATTTGCACATAAAGCTGTGGAAGTGGAATACTTAATTTACCATTATGTCATGATTTATTTTACAAAAGCTGAGTGAGCATTGAGTGGAGTTAACCTTGTTAGAGTTTTAGGCAGATGTTATGAACCCTCTTGGGACTCTCATGGTTCAAGCATAAGGATACCACAGAGCTTTCTTGGCTAATATTATCTACTCCCTTATAGCCTTCCCTTTAGATCCATGAATTACCAGCACTCAGAGTAGTTCATTCAACCAGTCAAGACATTTCTTAGAAACCCTGGGGAATCTGTGAAAGTGCTCTGATTGCTCTGAAAGTGTTTCAGTTTCCTGCTCTTAAAAATCACTGCCCTAAATGAGAGCTGTCTTAGGAGCAGAAACACTATTCAGAATCAGCTTCATCAAAAAATGCTTTGAAATTTAAAAAGATATGGTAATTTAAAAATTCTGATTTCAGTAATAGAGCAACATTTAATAGATATCAGAGAGTTAAATTAAATTAGGATCATACTTAAAGGCTTTACTCTAGCATTCCTTAGCTGTTCAGTGCAGATAGCTAATAGCAGCTGGCATATCCTGGAAAGTCCTTAAATGGAAATCTCTTCTGTTCCATTTTTTTTCTGGGAAGTTAATAACAAGTTACATTTCAAGATCCTACTCTGAACAAACATTCCTTTGTAATTTGGAAATGAGACTTCACATAGCGCTGCTGAAATTTATCTATCATATTTTCCCCTTCTTTTTATAAATGTTGCTGAAATTTGAATAATAAAAGAACACTATAAAATTCAACTTACTAAGATTTTTTCTTAGAACAAGAGAATCACATAAGAACACAAAGAAGATTAATTTGAAGGTATTTTCCCAACTCACTGGCTAAATTCAGATGAATCCATCACACTGAGGNTATCCAGTCCCAGCTGGGTATTTAAGTGGCAGACCCATAAAGGAAATGAGTGTAAAACATCAGCAGATGGGTGGCAGTGAAATTCTTGAAGCTCCTGAATTTAGCTTCAAAGCATTCTCACCAGCCCAGTACAGGTTAATGCTGCTGTATCTCAGCTAAAGCCAGTCAACTTTTTGGGTTTCCGGGGTTTTTT
>WEIT01017452.1:87638-100346 GCA_013389985.1 Dryoscopus gambensis | reverse complement strand
CTTTTTGGTTTAAATTGGAACTGGATTTATTGGTTTACTAGTTTTTAATATACTCCCCTCACCTGATGGTATTTTCCAGATCTACGTTCCTTTAACACAGGGAAGAAAATGAAAAATGTTTGGTCTAAACTGAAGGTAGAGACCTAGTCATACACTTCACTGAAACAGTCCTAATGAAAATCCAGGGAAAAACAGTTTACCTTATATCAAGAGACTTCAACAGGTACCTATAGTAAAGCTTTATCAGCAGATTACAGAACAGTTCTGACACTGATATTTACACTGGCTTACATAAAGCCACACTTAATTTTACCTAGAATAAAACTTATTTGAAATAATTTGTGTAGCAGAAAAACAGAACCTCATATAAAATGTGGGTAGGTTTTCTTACCATGTGTTTGAAGGTTGCACTCCCTCCCCCTATTCTTCTATGCTTTGTGAGAATTATCTGCCCATCTGCACACACCTATACCAATTTACTTTACACATTTCAAAGTTTTGTGTCACCCTCTCCATCTTGTGTTATGACTAACTTGAAAACCAAGCATGCTTCAGCTCTAATGATCAATTCCTTTTCTCTGTTGTTCATTTAATAAAATTGTGCAAAATTATTGTTAAAAGCCAAATACATCCTTGTCTCAGCATGTGCAGAAAACATTGTATCTCCACAGACTATGTTATACATCCAATTTCCTGCAAAAACAGCACAGGAAAAAACATTTAACCACAATCTCAATTGACACCATAGTTACTTTTTCAAGTTTGATTAATGCAATTTCATAATCCCTGATTGCTGACTGGTTTACTGTTTGGGGGGGGTTCTGGGGTTTTTCTGAAATGTGGAATTATTAACTAATTTAATTCATTTATAGTTGATCTGAATTAAATTTACCCTCACTGACAGAATAACTTTACAAGTGCTTGACGGCATGAAACCAACAGCCTAAGGGAGCACACCAATGGTCCCTTCTTTTGCTTCAAAGGAGAATCCAACTGACTTGCAAAATTACTAACTACATTAGACACAGAGTTTCAAAGGGACACAGCTACACAAAATAAACTACTTTAATCCCTTATCCTTGAGACTACATCCTGACATCATACTTTAAATCATCTAATGACTTTCTCTCCAGAATAAAAGAGAAAAACAGAAACTTAAATGATAGTCAAAAAACCCCCAGTAACTAGATATAACAGAATTTAAACTTTATCCTGAAGACAAAATATTTGAAAGCATAAACTTATTTTTTATTACTTGAACTATCTGAGAAAAAAAAAAAAGAATTACACTTTTATTATATTCTAGACTCATTTCTATACTCCTCAATTACATCAGTTGCATCATGCAGCTTTTAAAATCCAGCAGGAGTAGAATGGTTTTCTTCACTTTCTGTACACATTCACTTTCTGTATCATAAAAAGTGACAAGTTTGTTTTGAATTCAGCTTAGCAATCAGCTACAATAGAGTGTGCATTAATGTAGTATATTTGTGTATGGTATAGCATTGGATAAAATACTAATCCTGCATTCAAAGAGAAAGAAAATTCTCCTGCCTCATACTTCAAATGCATTCAAGATCAGAGATGGTCAACTAACAGCCAGCTTCACGTTTTTGTTTTAAGTGAAAGTTACCTTCTTATTTAGGAAAATAGTAAACTGTCTAACAACACAAAAGCAGATGCAGTCCCTTAATGTAATGATTGTAATGATTTAAATTATTCATCATCAGTAAAAAAACAACAAAAAAGATCCCAAACAAAACAAAAAACCACCAAAACAACAAAAATAAAATAAAAAAAAAAAAAACAAAACCAAAAAACAACAACCAAAAAAAACCCCCCAACCAAACAACAACAAAAACACCAACAACTTTTTCCCTCCTAGAGTATTCTGAAGTTCTTGCCAAAAGTAAATCACAATCAAACAGCCAGGAGCTAAAAGCAATTAGAAAGTAAAGGTGTGAAGCTTAGTACCACTAAATACTAGAAGACCAAATGCTGTTTTGGTCTTTAAAGTGGATGTAGTTTTAATGCCTTGATTTACTGTCCAAGTACTATAAAGAACACTTTAGCACAATAACCAGGTCCTAAACAATGCAACTCTCCATAATCCTGTGTTATGGGTAGCCACTGGTTTGACCAGTAGATACTGTTGTATCAATAGCTTTCTACCCTAAGATGAGGAAATGGGATCTTAGAAGAATCTGCTACGTACTCTAAATAAAGAGAATGTGGGTTTTTCCTCATGGGCTCTGGCAAAAACTAGAAAAAAAACTTGACATGTTGGAGCAGGTTTTACTGTGGCTCTCTCTGCTAACTTTGAAACCTGAAAGGTTAGCACCATCAGTTAGGTACAACTAGCTGTATCATAAAACTTACCTCCACCATTCTTCTGACACAGATATGGGAATCGCCACACATTCCCCAATCCCACAGAAAATCCAACTTGTGCCAGAATATATTGGAGTTTGCTGTTCCAAGCAGGTCTTTCATCTTCTACATCTGAGCCTTCTTCAACATCTACATCTTTTTCTTCCTGATCATCAACCATAAGTTCACTCTTCTTGAAGGCATCATCTGAAGAGTCTTCATTAGAGAGCAGGTCCTTAACTGACTCAATGACCTCATCATCTAGCTCTCTTTTCACTACCTTGCTGTTCTTAGGCATCTGTAATTTGAAACAAACACCAAGGAGATGACGTTCAGCTGAGACAGATGGACACTGAAGTAAGCTCTCCCTCTGCTTAGGCAAAAATATGGAATAAAAAAGACTGAAGATGGTGCCTGATGAGTCTTTGATACCAGGGAATCCAGTAAGGACTTCTGTTTCTGAACGTTTATTCTACTGAAAGTATCTGTGAAAAAAAAATTAAAAAGGATATTATACTATTATGCAGAAGAAACTTAATTTTGAAATCATGTGCTTTGTCTTACCCATTTCTGCTTGTCTCAATGACATCACAGAAGGTGAAAATGAGAAGAAAGGGATGTTAAACCACTTTAAAATTGTAGGGAATAAGCCCACTATTTGGTCTAAAAGACTTTTATGAAATACATTTCATTCAGTTACTAAGGGTTTTGTTTTGGTTTCGTTCCTAAGACTGATAGGCTAATTGCTCATATTTTGATATCATAACTAGATTCTTCTTATCAGGCATAAAGGATATGCACTATACATAACATTTAGGAGCCCAACTCCATTACTTCCTGACTTAACAGCTATACTTGAATTTATTAAAGGTATATTTTAACCGAAGTAAATTAAGTTTTTCAGACCATTTCAGAAAGTCATGCAGCAATTAAAATTTTGATATAGAGGATGCACCTAGTAGTTCAAAAGCAACGGTGACTTATTTTCTTGTTATTCTTCATCATGGTATAATCACAGTCATAGTTTTAAAGGAGAGATGCTCATCTCTTATAAGCTTTGATGCTTTAGATATTTTTAATTATTTCCTGTTTCTAAGAAACTATCTGAAAAATCTGAAAAGCCAAATCTGTTTAAAAAGCCTACTGTTTCAAATGTGTATGTACAGAAACAAAAATGCCTGCATTTGAATACATGCTTTTCTTAAACACAATCATTTAAAAAGGCAGACAGACTCACTTGCAGCTGCCATACAAAAGGTAACCATAAGATTTTGGGGAGGAATGTTTTTCAATAAATTCTTCACTAATCACATGGGATAAAACTAGTGTGTGCAAAGCCACCTGCACAATTAAGAGTCTTAAAAGGGATTTAGATTATGTGTTAAGCTTCATGAAAGCCCTAAAGAGGGCTTCTGTAAAGAATACACAAGAAGTCTAATCAAGAACTGCTAACTTATGAGAATCTGAAATTACTTCAGGAAACATGAGACCTTACAGCTTTTGCTTACAGACTTGCTGCAACATCTGGTCCATGGTGTGAAGGCCGCATCATGTCCTGACAAAATCCCACGCAGCAGAGAACTGCAAGGTACCGTTCCCAGAGTCATCAAGAGATCAAGCGCCTCGCGGCTGCCTCCGTGCCAGACCCAAAGCAAAGATGTTAAGCCACTGGAAACCAGCCCACAGCTTATCAAGATGAGACTTCACAGCACCAGCAATAAAACCTCTGCCACCACAAGTACTACCACCAGCCTCCTAGCCAACAGGGCAATCACCTTTTCCAATAATTTCCAAGGATTTGGAAGTTGAACTTATTCCAGTTGCCTACTGAACTCCACTGTCACCTCTTTTCACTGATTCCCTAGACTCCAGTCACTGTCTTCTCACTTTCCCTTCTGTTACTGCCTCCTCGCAGCAACTCTAGCTCTGGCAGTCAGCCCAATTTTTTTAAGCATAGTAGAGCCTACTTGGCTTGTGATCTGCTTCATGCTCACCGCTATCACTGAAGGGTTCAGGGTTCTATAAACCTTCCCTCAGACTAGCTTTGCTTTGACTGATGCCAGTTCTTCAAAAAAAGGAAAAAAAAAATAGGTGTATGAGCTATACAGAGAACAGTAGAATAGGGGAGAAGTTGTTTATACAAGAGAGAAATCCTAATACTCTATCCTGTATATCTGGGCTAAATGAATGCCTGTGTGGGCTTCTTTTCATCTGTTCTGTCTTTGGCATTGCAGTCTTCAAAGGACTACACCCTCCTCTAGTTCATACATGATTCAGTGGCTCTTAGTTCTGACTGAGATACCTATGTAGAACCAAAATGCAAACTTAATACACTAAGTTGAAGCCTTTAAGCAGTCCTAATGGAGCTTTGGGACTATAAGGCACAGCATCTGGTACTTCAAACACTACTTTTAGTCACATTTCAAACTTTTTTCCCCTTTGTTCCTCTGATGCAAATTAGAGAGCAGCTTCTCAGTTCTAATAATTAGCAGTAAGTTCAGGGATTACATTAAAATGAAACAGCTGCACATGTGAAACTACATGAGTATTTGTCTGTAGGTCTGAAACCCTTCTCTAACTGTAATAAGCAAGAGATTTTCAGTCAAAAAGGTACAAGCTGTCCATTCGTATTTACTGAAATGTTTTAAAAGGTCATACCTGTTCTAATTAATTTAGATAGAGTAACTTGCAGGGCAGCAATACGATTTATCTAGAGCTCTCACTGATGAGTCAATTCCAACAAAAATTGCATCATTCTGTCCTGTCATGCATTAAACATTGCACTGCTACACTTCAGGATAAACTGGGCTTGATACTTTTATTCCTAGCACAGTATCATACTAATTTCCCTTTCATTAACCTTCCACTAAGCAGTATGTTATCCATAGAACTATCACTGTATAGACTTGCAATATTTGCAGGGCTTGGGAAAATGCGGGAGGCATGCTCAGCAGGCTGGGGCACGGCTCTAACCGCAGTGCTTTCCTAATTCAGTACATCATCACTGGCCAGACTGCACCAAGGAGGGCGGACAGTCCTTTCGCACACATCGCAAAGCCAGAGGCAGTCTCCAACTGCGGGATTTAACAACTTTCCTCTGTATGAAAGGAGCTGGTACTAAACCAAATAAGGAGTCCTGTCTCAAGAGATACTACCATCAGGTACAAACGTTTGAAGCGTGGTCCCAGCTGGTGTGTGCGAGGAGTCAGCTACTCCCAGAACATAGTCAGTGACATGCACAAAAGCCTCTCTTTGATCCAGAACAAACCTGCACAGAAGACTGATATCAAACTACCCAGCTCAAGCTCGGTCTAGATAGGAATGCTCCTGAGTGAAGTCTGAATAGGGAGAAAGAGTTAACAGCACTGCTTAGCTAAACATGAACCACTGAACAAGCTTTCTTTTCTTTCCTCGTCAGAGTACTGAACTTGAGCACTTCACCACATAAAATGCTATTCTGTGTTCCCACATCATTTGGATGTAGTCTGGTACTGAAGTTCATCAGCATTAAACTAGAAAATATCACACCAAATTCTGTCAAACATCTTCAGTTAGTGCCGGTGCTTGTTACCTTCTACACTGCCTTGAACAGAAATACAGCACTGTATGATGACACAGTTTCTAAGTTATCATTTAAAAATCTACAAAACAAATCACCATTTTACAAAGGATTTACAAAATAGTTACTATTATTATATTAGGATTCCAAGTCCTAAATCTTGTCAAGTATTTTAAAACATTACTATGCTATTACCAGCACATTAGATTAAAAGTAAAATGTGTAAAATATAATTCAGCCTTATTAAAGCTGTTTGTTTGTAGGTTGGAATTTTTTTTTCTGTCTTGGATCTAGATCATGGGATTTGATCAACTGATTTAATTCTGGTTTCCAGGCAGTTTCTCATCCTTTTCATGATTCAAATGATGTAACCTGTCAGATGAAAACACTGAAGGGAAATTTTTATTATCACATTTACTGGAGAATATAATGTTTCTCTGGACTTTTCCCCAACTGAAATGAGCAACTAAGGATGGTATCCCTTTTCTTATGTAAAAATTCATTTAAAAAAAATAATCTGTAATTACTCTTAAACTGACCTGACAAGTGTCTGTATTTTTTGAGGGAATTTAACAGAATGGAAATTGATGAACAGCACACAGCTCAGTTAAACGAACACTTAGAAAATTATTCCGTCGCTGAAATAAAAGCAATCAATAACCTGACTTGGCATAAACAAACTTTTGGGAAAACCTTACTAAATCAAACATATGAGCTAGATTTTAATTATGTCTTACTAGCGTTGTCCTTGATATGCCAAAATCTATTCCTTTTGCATACTGAAAGATAAAACAGCGAGTCTTTTTTGACTTTTCTGATATCAAGCAAACTGCAGACCCCAACTTTCTCTCTCAGAACACAGTGGGAATTTTGTTATTTTTTTCCATGGAAAAAGAATCAAGCCTCAATGCACCAGCACGCAGAAGTAAAGTAACCTGATTAGACTGCCACATTACTAGCAGATTAAGCAATAATAATCCCTTGCAATAGGGAATTCAGACCCAAATTAGCTCCCTGGGAGATCCAGGCTTGCTATAGAACTTTTACTTCAGCTTCAGGCCTGCATTCAGAAATGTTGCCACAGGGAGATAAGACTTGCAATGCCTTCACTGATGAAACTTGCAAGTGTTTGCAGTAAGACCCAAAGGAACTTCATTAGTCAAAGCACCAAAAGACACGTTGAAAAACTTCATTGCATGTTACATTTCCCTGGGGAATGGTATGATCCTCCCAAGAGACCCCCATAAGCTGTAACTATGTTAGCCTGACCCTTCCTTCCTTTCTGTATCCCATTGGCCCAGGGCCAAGAACCCACACCTACCGAGCCCCAGACAAAACCCTGCTCCGCCATTGTTCTTCCTCTTTTTCCTCCTCCATCCCTGAGAATAAACATAAGGAAACTGAGCCTCTGTGGATCTTCTCGCCTGGTTTCTGAAACATCTCCCCTCTGAAGCCCCCCAAGACTGGGCTGGTCTGACGAGTTGGGGGCGCCCAGGGGGGAAGAGAGTTTCACTTGCATGTCCTTTTCTCACAATCTTTTTTGTATGGAATGCCCAGTAAGGGAGTTGTCCTGGTTCACTTCAACACTGCTGCTCCTCCTCACCATTACACTGATAATGAATCCTATGATGGGTTCCTTCCAGTGCATCTCTATCAGACAGATCTGCATGCCAATCAATAGATACCTACTAGAAGAACACTGGACTTCTGGTTCTCTCAGCTGTGTAAAACCAGTAAACAATTAAAAGTTACAAGGTTGGAGATTCTCCCAACATGTACAGAAAAACAGGCACAAAAAAACCCTCATGGATTTGAAAGTATGATGAGTTTTGCTGCCCCATGTTCTTGGCAATTCAGCACAAGGCTCTATAAAAAGCCATTTGTAAGGCAATTTCATATTTAAAACATCCCACAATACTATTGCAACAACTGATATAACTAAATATTAACAAACTTCTAGCAGTATTTTTCCAACAAATTACAACACAATAATTCTTATATTGTGTTTCTTCTTAAAACCAGCACTCCCCTCTGAAAAGGAAAGCTAAAAATATTCCTTTCTAACCCAGTGTAGTTTTTTCTTTTATAATCTTATTTTTACATCTGATGAAAACACAGCAATCTGACAAAACTATTTACATTTCATTTTTAAAGCATTACAAATAATCCTCAATACCTTTTTAAGTCCAGTGTTTGCCACTGAGGGGATTAAAAAGATCAACATTCTTCAGAGCACTGCATTCTTCCCTGAAGAAGCAGTTCCCTACCTACACGCTGCTGTGAGGGTGGCAGAATGCAATAAAAAGCTGCAGCCAGTTTACACCACTATAATCTCAGTTTTGAAAGCAGATTTTGTCGATGTGGCACACCAGTCCAGCCCCGCAAGCTTGTGTCTTATGTTCCCGCTCACCAGATCTTCACCTTGACTCCCAGTGAAGAAACCAGCATGATGAAGCAGAGGACATGGAACTGAAAGTCAGGATTCTGACCATGGCAAATGTTCATAAAAGATCTTTATTGATATTCATGCTAAATGTTTCAGTCTGTATGAAGTCACTGGAGAACAATCATGCAAAAGTGAATAGGAGCCTTTCCTATCGAAAGGAAATGTACAAAATGCATCTCCATCACAACTCTATGAGCTAGGAAGAAAAAGCATGATGGGAACAACCAACACAGGAAAAAAATCTTTAAGTTTTAGGAGCAAGGGTCTGCTGTGAGTCTGCAAAAAGGGAATCTCTGCAGACAGGAAGTGGGGAATCTAGTGACCATCACACTTGAGTGAAAAGGAGAGGAAGAACACTGCAGGAACAAACCGGTGTCAGGGGAGTACTGTGACTGTGAAGAACGGCTATCGCTGGAGGAATCTGTGTACAGATAATTATTTCAGGAGGAGTTACACTGTGTTACAGTACTCACTGCACAGACTGAATTACTGCTGCAATGCAGCATTGTGTTCTTTGGCGGAAATAGGAATACACACCATAGCTTTTTTGCCTAGTCAAGCCCGTTTCTATCCATGTACTGAAGCAACCATTATGCTGCTCTTCAGCATCAACTACATGATCTAGCATTTTTCCCTACCTAGTTTAATACAGCCTGTCAGTAAGATACAAATTCAATAGGCACGTAATTCAATTGCAATTAAAGATAATTATATTATACTTGCATTAGCATGTCTCAGAAAACATCACTGAAGAATGTACAGAAATCTGTTACACCTTCATGACACTGTAAAAAAATAAGAGCTCTGTGGGCTATGGGACACTTAAACGCATTAGAAAAAGTTTTTACTCTGATGTCTACAACTAAACCATTTATACTATAGCGAAACTATTTAAAAATGCAATGTGATTTAAATTCACACCTGCTGCAGATACAGACTTCAGTGACACTGCATCTGTTTCATTTTGCTGGGACATTTGTTCTCTGTTTCTAAAAAATCTTGTTCATGGCTTTATCCTACAACAAAACCCTGCACAGACTCAAATGCAAACAATTTCTGGTCCAGATTAGTGTCCTTAAATTTTAGTTACAGGAGAATACTTCCTACTATTATAAACCAAACACAATAAATTGACAAAATCCTTCTCAGGATTGTTTGTTATCAATAGATTTGATCTTAACAGCTTGTATGAGTACTGCCAAATCACCGGCCCAACAGGAAGAGACAGACTGTTACAACCTAGAGCTCTTAAATGTCATTTTTCCTTTTCACTGCACATAATCTTCTACAGAATTTATTTGCCTTGCTGTGGTTTCTCACTTCTGCTTTCATAGATTTCTCAGTATTTTCTTCTCACAAACCAGCTTTACAGAAATACTCCACAGACTTTCAGGATGAGCTAACTGTAACCTCTTATTCAAATGGAGAAAATGTATCACTTATTCAGCAGTCTTTTTTTATATGTACTTTATTGAAGGAACAAATTCAGGTGCCACTCCTCCAAGTGAAGTAATCTCAGCAATTATGAAGAAACTCTACCCCTGATTGGTCAAACTCAATAGGTGTAACTACTGGCAACTCGACACAAAATCTCTTGAAACAAAATTGGAACAACCAACATAGAAAAAAACCCCTAAGTTTTAGGAGCAAGGGACTGCTGTGAGTCTGCAAAAAAAGGAATCTGCAGACAGGAAGTGGGGAGTCTAGTGACCATCATATTTGAGTGAAAAAGAGAGGAAGAAGACTGCAGGAGCAAACCAGGTTTCATGGAGTACTGTGACTGTGAAGAATGGTATTCTAAGTTCACCATATAAGATACAAGAGAACCATGAGTTTATTGTACAATTTTATCACACTTTTCAGAAGTGAGAGGATATGAACGTATATTTAATACTTCAGTAAAGTACTAATGTTATTTAAGTTGCAAAATCAGTTACTGAAAATTAGATATTACCAGATACACAGCTGCCCCGAGACCCTGAACCTCTGACCTCTGTGTTTTAGAATGGATCCTTAAGTAGATCAAGTTGTCCTTGGGAGGAATTTATGTGATTACCTCTTCTTCTGTGTTTTTTATATACAAGGAAAAAGCTGAACTGATCCTATGGGTTAGCAGAAATCTTACTTCTCCTCACATCTAGTTATTTAGTTTCATTACATGGGTTATGTTTTCAAGTTACGTTACAATAAATCCCCATGTCTTTAAAAAGAAAATTATTAATACCAAGTCCAGTATAGAAAATCAAACACTGTAAATGTCCTATTACAGTTTTCATCCCTTCTCCATTTTGGCTTAAGGAGAGCATGCTGAATTATTAATACTGCAGTACACATTTCTGACACTTGAAATGCAAAAATATCATTTGCCAGCAGCAAGAAACTATTTTCCCAAAGCGGGCAATAGACTACTGGCACCATGACTCGAGGCACTGTTGTCCACAGCTTTATACAAACTTTTTCCTTTGCTTTCTCCCATACAAAGAAGGAATCTTAAGAGTGAAGGAGAAGAATACAGAGCTCTGTTTCAGTGCAGTCTTACGGGAAGCTCAGTTCAGTTCTTGCCATTGCCTAATGCAACCATTCCGGCAGTTACCACTGCATTTTCACACTACTTTGTACCAGCTTGCCAGGATTTGTGCTTTCAGCTCTTCAGGACAACAGCATTTGGTTGTCATTTGTCAATGCTATTTTTTTTCCTAAATTATTTGAATACATTTCCTGAGTAGTGGCAAGGTTCCTTTGAATCAATTTTCAAGGACAAATGGAGTTGCTCAAGGTTTAATTGGCCACCTGCTGATACGTCAAAGTTATTCTGCAACTGAGAATTCAGAGATCCTTAAAGTCATACGGAAAAGCTGCTACCATTGCTACACTGAACTATAAAATTTAGGACTGAAAACTGTTCTTCCAAAATCAAGATGTATTTTGTCTTTTAATTAAGAACATTACTTCTGGAGATGAGTGAAATGGTCAGAATAATGGAAAGTAGTTGGGGAAACAGGTATGTCCTTAACATTGTGTACACTTCTGGTACACTACTCTAGACAATTCCCAAAAAAAAAACCAAACCCTTCCCAAAAAGATTCTACCACAAATATTTCAAGTGGTAATTCCATATCACTTGAGCAGCAACTACTCCAATAGATCTTAACAATGCAATTTAAATCAAAAGGAATAGCTGCAATTAGTAGATTTATGTATCTGAATAACCTGTGTTTTTTTTCTGACAAATGCAGCATTTTAAAAGTTTTGTGCATTCAGGCTTTTGCAATATCAAAAGGACAACTATAAGAATGACAAGACATGAAAGGTCAACAGGAATCAGATTATGCTGTAAAACTAATTTCAAGATGCCTTGGCAGTTTCACACACTCAGTTTTCTGTACTGGTGACACATCTGAACAGTTATGAAATGGTTTGGTTTTTCATGCACAGATCAAAACCAATGGGATTTTTTGTACTTGAGTCTGAAGTGCAGAGTTGAGCCCAAAGGGAGAGTGTAACACACACTGAATGAGGCTGTGATTCTATGGTTGTCTTAATATGTGGTATATGTAAACAAAAATCTCGTATATTAGCCAGAACTAAATTAAGCAATCTTTCCTAAGTATTTTTCATCACTTCCTTTCTAATGTGATGCTGATAAAGAGTAAGTTGTCATAGTTTTCTAATCAAATGGAGAAAGCGGGCTGCATAATACATCCAATGTACCTTTATATGACATCAGATAACAAAATCTTAACTTCATTTATACTTTTCTTTGGAGTGGGGAAATTGGGTCCATGCCACAGTGACGCACAGATGGTACCATACTATTTTAAAATTATTAGGCTTCTCTTAGAAAACAACACTACAGTAGTGAGCTTGTTATGTAGCAGTATCACACTGAAAATAGTTGATGATAGGAAACAAAGTGCCATTTACTTAAAAAAAAGAACTCCTATCACTAATCTCATGTGTGACAGGGTGACTGCAGACATATTTCAATCATCTCATTTACTTCCACAACAAAAGCAAAGCCTTGTGAAGAAATTCCAGTTTGCTCTAACGCTAGCAAAATCAGAACAAAACCAGGAAATACGGGCACAGAAAACTAGAAGGATTAATAAGCAAATCGAAGATAAAAACAAACACTACGAGAAAACTGTAGGTATGAATATACTCTGTGGATATGCCATAGTACGCGGCGGGCTGCAACCATCAAAATCCTGCACAGAAAACAAATCGAAGAGGCACAAAGGCTGGGAGAAGGTCCTCATGACCATGCCCACCCAAACATGGCTGACACGAGAGCGGGGCGCAGCAGCCCCGGCCGCGGGCTGTGCCACCGCCT
>WEIT01017452.1:74808-86899 GCA_013389985.1 Dryoscopus gambensis | reverse complement strand
AAAGGGGAGGGCAGCGGCGGGCCGGGGGAGCCGCACCTCCTGACGCAGGGAGGAGCGCCCACCCCCCGCCTGCAGCAGCATCTCTCTGCCGGAGGCGGGCGGGGCCGAGGTAGACGCGGCAGCGAGGGGAGAAGCAGGGAGGGGCCGCCGTGCCCCCTGCCGCGCCAAAATCAGCCCGGCGACGCTTGGGCACCGCGGGCGCTTCATTCCGGTCCTCGTCTTCATCCGTGCCGCCTCCGTCCCTCCGGCCGGACTCGTGACGGTGCCTAGGTCCCTTGTGTCCCTCACACGGGCTGCGAGCGGCCCGTCCTGGGCTTCCTGTTGGTGGGGTAGCTGCGTACGGGCGGGGGTGGCCTCCGGGGCGGCCTGCAGGCGAGAAGTAGGCGCACAGGTGGGAGCTCCCTTGGGGAACCTCCCTTGGAGGTTTTCCAAAGGAAGGGGGTGAGTGGGAATGAAAGGTGTGAGACCGAGGAAGGAAGAGAGGTCGGTCGGAGGCAGGGAGGCAGGCCGCAACACCTGCGTGCTGGAGGCCGGGAGGCGGCTGGGAGCGAGCTGGGGGGCTGAAGGGATGGGGAGAGACGGTGAGAAGAGTGGAAGGCACCGACCATCCCCGGGGTGATGGTGCACAGGTCTTGTAGCCCTGACTCCTACAGTTGCTTCAGTCGCAGGAAGGTGATGTTTCACTTCAACGCCTCCCCTAAACAGTCTGTCATTAAGTGTTCGCTGCCCTTCCGTCGGATTTTTCTCTGCTTGCATGTTTCCTGCTGATCGATCCTGCCTAGCAATGAAGGCTTGTAGTAAAGATGAGGAAGTGAGCTGTTCAAAGGCGCGGCAGCCAGATGGGAGAGGCGCTTTGGCTTTGCTGAGGATAGGCACGATCGAATAGAGAGTGAACTGGTTTTAGTGTTCATGAATCAAGGAGGGATTTTCCTTAAAAGAGTAGGGAAGATAGTCTGCCTAAATTATTTGCATTTCCTTCATATTTTACTGAGAAACATGTGATACAAACTTACTTTCATTTCTGCTTCGTATTCATCTCAGCATCGCACATTTCTTGCTATTGGTGCTAGTTCACTTAACTAATAATTTCCACAATATATTTCAATTATGTATAAAAACAGCCCTGTAGACAACAGATTTTGTATTTACTGATTGATTGTTTTTTTGCAACTCAGTAAAAACAAACTTGCCTTGAGTAAGTTTCTAACTGTGAATTAAACTTCTTTTATACTAAGTACTAATAAGAGGAAGAATTTACACTTTTGCTTGCCAAATCATGAGTGATACTTTTATTTAGTAAATTAAGTAGTAATGTTATCAGATGACTGCACAATTAACTGAAACAGGAAGAGGTCATTTCTGGATCCCTTTAAATTCTGTGTACTGTTAATGAGCTTAGATCTGAGTTAGAGAGCTACACACACAGAGACAAAGAGAAAGCTGCATTTGCTGGTCAGACTCTCCAAGTGTCTCTGCTTGTGACTCGGGAGGTTTGAGGATAGAGAGGAAAAGATCTCAGTGGAAAGCAAGAAGCGCCAGCAAGAGAAAAATCATTATCCTAAAAAGCAAAGCCCAAATGCTGATGTACGAAAGCTCTACACTGTCAAGCCTTTAGAAAAAAAAAAAGTGCACAAGCAGAGAAAACGACTGGTGGAAAAGCAGTTATGCCAATTTTATTTTTCTGCTAGGTTATGCTATCATGTCACTTGCATAGAGATTTTAAATATCGTGAGTTGGAGGAGACCCACAAGGGTCATCGAAGTACAAGTCCTGGCTCTGCGCAGGACAACCCCTCACACAACATGTGTCTGAGAGCATTGTTTGAACACTTGTTGAACTAAGCCAGGCTTGGTGCTGTGACCACTTCCCTGGGAAGGCTGTTCCAGTGCCCAGACACCCTCTGGGCAAAGAACCTTTGCCTAACAACCAACCTAAACCTCCCCTGACACAACTTCAGGCCATTCCCTCAGTCCTGTCACTGGGCACCACAGCAGAGATCAATGCCTGCCCTTCCTCTTCCCCCCATGAAGAAGTTGCAGACTGCAGTGAGGTCTCCCCTCAGTTTCCTCCAGGCTGAACAGCCCAAGAGCCCTCAGCCGCTCCCCATACAGCTCTCCCCAAGGCCCTTCACCATCCTCGTGTCCTTCCTCTGGAAGCTCTCTAAGAGCTTAAGGTCTTTCCTATGTTGTGGCTCTCAGAACTGCCCCCAGCACTCGAGGTGAGGCTGCCCCAGTGCAGAGCAGAGAGGGACAATCCCCTCCCTTGCCTGGCTGATGATGCTGGGCCTGATGCCCCCCAGGACAGGGTTGACCCTCCTGGCTGCCAGGGCACTGCTGACTCATGTTCACTTCACCACTGACCAGGGCCACCAGCTCCCTTTCTGTGGCATTGATTTCCAGCCTCTCATTTCCCAGTCAGTCCACACATCCAGGATTACCCTATCCCAGGTACAGAATCTGACACTTGGGCCTTTTGCATGCAAGTATCATTAAATATTCTCAGTGCATATAAGTTACACTTTTTCACATGCTGGGTAAATGTGGAATTAGTATTGCATTTTACACCTTTTGAATTTGTCACTTTTGTTGATATTCTCTCTTTGTCGCAATGTTAGCTCAGCACTGAATTTTACCTTAAGCTATTGCACTCCAGAATATTGTGGATAACAAATTGAGCGATATCAGTAATTACCAACTGTACTAGTTTGCATAAGAAACAGCCATTCCTATTTTTTCCATATTTTTCAAAAAGCTTCATGCTCTAGTAATTCTAAATCACTAAATTCCAAATCCTTTCCAAAATACATTTTTTTTTTTTATTTTATTAAGTGTATCCTCTTTGGTTAAGAGCTGTAGTCTATTCAAGAAAACAAAAATATGCCTTGTTTCCAACTGTAGCAGTAGGAATAATTAAAAAAAAGAGAATAAAGATGTTTTCTATAAGTTGCCTATTATCAATGATTTTGTTATAATGAACATATTGAGGCGCTTCAGCTGAACAGAAGCACTGACAAGTCACTGTGACTTCTTATTGCTGCATCATTCTGGCTGCTCTTAGTTCTCTAGGAGATGGCATCCGGACAAGATTCTGAAGGAGATTTTGCCTTATTGCTCAGGACACAAATTATCCCTTTGGACATAGCAAGCATAGTAAGCATGGATTTCCTGACTGCAGCACCTGTTTTTGATTTCTGGAGACATTGAGAAAGGCACCTTATTCTACCCAGTCTGGGGAAAATCAGAGTACATTGCAAGCATCAGTACAGAGATTAAAATACTCATTTCCAGGAACACTGTCAGTTGAGGGTATGGCTAGTTAGGTTTTGAGATGTGTGTTTGAAGTTTAATTTTCATTAAATTGAAAGGTTAGGTGTAATTAATGGAATGGTATAGTGACCATCATTTGTTCAGCAGAATAAATTAAATAAGTAATTAATTTTACTCAGAGAAGAAAGAATTAACATCCAAAATACTCAGATAGATACAAAGTATCATGTAAAGTGTAGCCATAAACATATGAATTTTGCTCTTGAAAGTAATACAGAACCTACTGCATACTAAAGAATGCTTCCATGTGTTATGTTCATCTATATAACACATTATGAGAACTTCAGAAGCTATATTCTGCACTGAAATCCAGTGCTTACCATAAAATCATATGCAGGGGAAGTTCTTCCTGATTCCCAAAATTCACCGAGACTAGAGGAAAAAGATTGTAACAGCTCTAAACTCTGCATGAATTAAAAATATGTTTCTCTCGTGGTGTGTTCTATCTGAGATGATGCATTTTCCAGAAAATTGTTGGGAATGTATTTTTTAAGTAAATTAATACTTTTATGATAGAATGAAACAAGTAGGAACCACTGTTTCAATTACTGCTATTCAGAAGAGCATGTAACAAAAGAAGAGCATTTCTTTTCAGAAATCCCCACAAGACTTTTACAAATTTGATCAATGATAAATTAATTTTTGTGGCAGCAAGGAATAAAAAGAATAGAATGTTCAGTTGCAAGCCATCCATGAGAGATACTCAAATGTATTTAGGCGCATAAATGGACATTTCTATAGTGTGTTTGAGACCATCAAAGGTACCTCTGGAAACAGTGCTAGGGCACATAGAAAATAAGGAGGTGATTGGTAATGGCCACCATGACTTCACTAAGGGCAAATTGTGCCTGTTTCATTTGATGATGGGGTTACAGTGGGGATGAATGAAAGGACAGCAAATGACATCACCTACCTGGAACTGGTATTTCTTCTGGAGCTGTACAAATGGCACTGTCCTGCATGAATTCTAGTCTCTGAACTGGAGAGACATAGGTTTGGTGGATGGAACCCTCGGTGGATGAGGAATTGGCTGCTCAGAGTTGCAATCAGCAGCTCAATGTCCAAGTAGAGACCAGTGGCAAGTGGAGTTCCCCTCAGGGGTTGGTACTGGGATTAGCACTGTTTAACATCCTTGCTGGCCGCATGGGCAGTGGGATTGAGTGCACCCTCAGCAAGTTTGCAGATGACACCAAGCCATGTGCTGTGATGGAAATGCTGGAGACAAGGGGTGTCATCCAGAGGGACCTGGACAGGTGTGACAAGTGGGCCAATGCAAACTTCAGCAAGGCCAAGTGGAAGGTCTCGCACCAGGGTCAGGGCAATCCGAAGCACAAGTGCAGGTTGGGTGGAAAATGGATCAAGATGAGCCCCAGAGAAAGGACTTGGGGATGTCTGTGGATGAGGAGCGTGCCATAACTTGGAAATGTGAGTTTTCAGCCCAGAAGGACAACTGCATCCTGGGCTGTATCAAAAGCAGCGTGGCCAGCAGATTGAGAGACGTGGTTCTGACCCTCAGTTCTCGTGAGACCCCACCTGGAGTGCTGCATTCAGATCCGCAGTCCCCAACATAAGGCAGGCTGTTCTATGTGGCCTCCAGCACACAGGGAAGAGAACAAATACTCTGCTACAGAAAGTAGAAGAAAAAAAGTGTCACAGCCATGGGTGTCACTGCTACAGCTGTGTGAAAACAATACTTTGAAAATTAAGAAGCCAGCAGTTTACTGAGTTGTTTCCTTTACATCAGAAGTAGATTCCTGTTGCAACAGTTTACATAGAAATCTAATACTTTCAAATTCTCATATACTCAGCTTTAACACATTTAAATTAATATAAGCCATTAATACAAACCATTACATACATGCACACATAAGCATCACATAATAGTTCAACATACAGCTAAGCATAGTGATCTGTTCATAGATGTACTAGGTCTTAAGTGAAGGTAAAATGATGTCAGGAAGTTGTTAATTTTTTTAAAGCTTGCAGAGCAGTCATCTAAAAATTATCTTTACTTGTAGAACAATGTGCCACAGTCTGAGTATTATACTGAGGTCTCAGTTCAGGATGGCCCTCATGTTAAGTTCCTGCCTAAAAGCGCACAATACTCAGAATTGTTCCTTATGTTTGAGCTAGGTAAACTATTTTATATATGAAGATTTGCTGTGCTTTGGGGGTTTTTCCTCATCTCATAATGAGCTGAGCAAGAATGGAATGCTAGCCTCCTCAAAATGAATTCTAAAATTCACTGGTCTAGGATAACATGAGCTGTGTTAATCTCTACACTGCGTGAAGAAAAGTTGTTTGAACAAAAGTTGCAAAATGTCTCTGACTGACTTGTCGCATGAGATTTCAGAGCAAGCCAGTTTGCCAGTATATTTTAACATATGTCCTGCGATGACAGGCTTCTGGGCTGAGAAAGTCCAACCATATTTCTTAATCCCAGGACTGGCACGGGCAGATATAAGGCTCCACTCATCTATGCAGTCCTGTAAATCATCACTGCCCACAGAAGCTATTGTTCTCTACTTGCAGCCAATAACTAGGTGATTTCATAATAAGAGGAAATTCATGTTAGATTTTTCCCATGGCTTACACATGCTATGTCATTTTTGGTTATTGATGAGCAAGGCTGGAAATTACCTTTTTCTACTGCATGGAATTCTCTTTAAAATCTGTGGTACAAGCTGCTGGTGTATTCCATATGCCTCAAGCTGAAGCCCTTATGAGTCAACCATAACTTGAGCTTTGTGTCAAAAGACACAAGCAATTCATATGAAATATTTTTATTTTAATACATTACAGTCATAAAGCAAATCTGAGGATATGTAAACTTATAGAATTAATAAGAACATCAAGAATATAAGAATTAATAATAACATTAATAGAATTAGAATTTAATTGCTGGCCATCAGTTAAGGCCAGGGAGTGAGGACCAGGATACGTGTTTCATTTGCAGGACTAAGAGACTGGAGGGGACAACTGGCATTAGCAAATCTAGTTCTGTGATATCCTAGTTAACCTGCCTGTATAAACCCATCCCTAAATTTATCATGTTCGTTCTTAAAACTGCTTAGGTTTCACTGGTGCATCTTGTTGAAATTTCTCTAGAACCTCTCTCCTGTGATGGTTTGAAACCTTCTTTGAACAGTCACAGCCTATTCATGATTATTTGTTCTTCTGCCAAAAAGTTTTTAAACCGCTTACTGTCTTTCTATTTTATGTATCATTTTGTATTTTTGGAGGGTAGCTCTATCGTTCCCTCCCTTTGTTTTAACAGTCTATAAAACTTAGGGTTTTTACAGCAATGAAGGATGATACAAAGCTATCCTCATGCATATTAGTCATGCACATCATGAAAAGATATTAGCTTGAGTCTTAAAAGGAGCAGGCATGTGATAGTTTACTCCAATATTGTAATAAAGAAGTGTTATTCCTAAATTAATCTACTACATCTGTGTGAAAGAACAAGCAGCTCCCATGGAGCACAGTACAGTGCCCATGTAGCACACATTGTTTCCAGTTAAATACATGAGCAGAACAAAGGTCCACCTGGATGGTATCTGTCTTCAGCAGTGCTATATGCTAAAAGTTTAAAGAAAAGCATTAGGAACAGTGCAGGTTTTATTTCTGGTATTATAGCAAATGCTTAAAAAAATTCAGACATTTCCTATAATTAAAATAGGATACTAGTTTATTCAATAAAAATATGAAGCTAGTATGCATGAATTATCCTTAGCAAAGCCACACATAGAGCTTACCAATTTTTATTTCTCTTTGACTACATTTTCTTTCAAATTTATTGAAAAATATGCATGTGATTGAAGTCAAATGAGTAGTCTCACTGTTTACCTTGAATATATTATTTCCAGACATATTTACAATTCTTGACTTAATTTATTCATTTTCAGAAATTGCTAAGAAAATTCTTAGAAATATGTTTTAGAATCTATCATTCATAGTACTTCTTGGTATTCTGGGATGGAAATCATTTGGCTTTTTCCTCCCTTAACTGTCTCCAGCTACACAGAAAATGAAGTTTTATTGTTGAGATTTGCTCAGTTTTAATAATTCTCATTAGTGAAGCTGCCTTTGATACCAAGAGTTACACCACCAATCTTGCTTGAAGACTCTAGCAAGCTCTCTAAATTTTTGCATATTTTGCTTAAGGAGACTCTGTACTTTCTTATTGTGTAAGTCCACAAACTTTTGTAATAAATTTCCTAACTTCTTACTCTTGGCTCCTCTGGAACCAAAAACATTAGTTACAGAATTACTTAACGTCTCTGGTTATATAGTTGAACTAGCTTGTGATTACTAAACTCTTCTTTAGCTTCTTTACTTCCATTACGACTTTACTTTTTCCTAAAACAAGTTAATGTTAACCTATTTTTGCTTCATTATGTATTTTTAAATAAAAGAACTCTATCGTATGTCCTGCTCAGGAATAGTTGTTGTCGATAGTAGTATTTCTTCTCCCAACTGTCTGTAGTTGCTACCTTACACAGGCCTCAGTAATATTTTTTTGCCGGTAACATTTTGTTCATATCAGTGTCCTGTTCTGAGGGTTTATAGTAGACCTGTGCCATTGTAACCAACCAACCAACGAACCAACAAACCAACCAAAAAAACCCCAGCAAAAATGTAACAACTTTCCACTACCACCCCAACAAATTATTTTAACCAAAATGGATTTTTCGTTCTCAATTCACATCTAATTAAAGCTTGCAGCAGCAGCTTCCAGCAACTACACAGCATCTTTAACTTTTTCTCTTTTCCATAACTTACACCAGCAGTTCATTTTCAGAGTTCTTTAATGTAGGCATGTTAGTTATTTTCCCTTGAGTTCATCCAATTTCCTAGCTGAATTAGGCAATCTTCTGTCTTTTATCCCTGACTTCTGCACTTACCAATCTCATGACTGTTCACCATCTCCTGGACTATTATGCTTCATTTTCCATACTATTTTTTGTACCACTCCATTTATCAATTTTTCTCTTCTTTACTAAGTGCAAATTGACTGATTATCTGAGACTTTCTGATTAAAAAAAAAAAATCCTGAGGGATAAGCTTTGATCTTAGATACCTTGGCTTACTTGCATGCTTAGAATTGACTCCATCTGTTGAGAAGACTCCTTTTTGTGTAAATGCCTCCCTGAAGCTGGACATTTCTCCTTCTGTTTAGCCTCATTATCCAGATCTGAATTTCCAAAGAACTACTGCCTGCAGAGTCCACTTCTCTTGGGTTTATAATCCCAAATACCAATTCTAATAATCAAAGTGAGTTTTGCTGTCTTGCTTAAAAGTCCTGAAACTCCATTTGTGGTCAGATTCATGCTGGGGGGACTGTTGGACAAGTAACACTCTTGTGTTCAATGACTTCCCATTTCTATGAATTTTGGCCGTGTCTACTATTTATTCATGGTTTTCAGTGGGATTCAGGAAGTTGTTTGGCTGCACATGAAGACCAGTCAATAGGTTGTTTTGTATTTTAATCCTTTTTAGTCCACAGTCAATATCGTAAATCTTTATTGTGTCTGAATCTGCTCAGTGGGCAGGCATCTTGATTCTTAATTTCTAACCTCAAAGACACAACCCTTTTGATGTCTTAGTGACCATGAGACTCTCTCCCGTCTGTTCTATTCCTTTCGGAGGATCATTCTGCTTTCTAGACATTCTTATGTTTCCCATGTATCATCCTTTCATTGCTTTTTATCTGGTTGATGATGATATCTTCTCTTCCCCAAATTTTACTACCGAAATGAGCTTCCCTCCTTTCTATGCCACCCTTCTTATTTTGGCAGAGATAAGGATACATTACTGCTGCTGAGCTGCAAAGGTACTTTGCATTTTCCAACAAATTCCCAGTCCTTCTCCTGAATGGTGCTAATTTAAAAAAAAAAAAATTACCCTGTCTCTGTAACTGCTGCCTTAATCACTTTTCTATGTATCTTTTAAACAAGCATTTTTACATTTTAGTCTTTCAATTTCCCTGTGTTTCACATAATGTTAACCACATTGGCTGTTTTAAAACCCCAACTAATAAAGTACTGATTTACATTCTAGTAATTAATGGAAGATTTTGATATCAATAGCATCAAAACTATTTTATTTATCCAAAAGTTGGGTTTGAATTTTTTATTTTTATTTCATTATTTCCATTGGCCTACAAGAATAATATTGAAAATAAAGGGTTTATTCAGAATTTTTTTTCTCTACACTTCTAGAAAACTTCAAGTGGCATTAAATACACATATAAAAGATCTGAGTTTTGCATTTTATCTATTTGTTTCAACTATTTTGTTAGAAGAAGTTACTTCCTCAAGACTGTAACACCGATTAATTTAGAAATGCCTTTTAGTGGGAAAAGCCATAAAACTACTGAATCATTNGATTATAATATGTAAATTTTAGACCAAGTTCAAATTTGCAATGCTGCCTTTATCTAGATTGGATTAAAAAAATCAGAAATTCCTTCAAATATCAAACTAGCTCACTCATGAAATTCACCTGTTGTTTTTTGAGGTTTTTTTGTTTAGGTTCGATTTTAGGGGGTGTGGTTTGTTGGTTGGTTTTGCTATACCAAATGCAAAAATACATATTGGTGTATCACAATTACTTCACAGACAGGATTTACCTAACACAGTGTCAGCTAATCCAACATCCTTGTTGTTTAGATTCCTCTGGTGGGATTTGACAGTTTTGTTTGTGGGTACCTGTTCTGTCCAGCAGCTGAAAAGAAATCAAAACCTTAGTTTAATCCAGACTCCTAATTTTGAGGCAGCTGAANTTTTTTTCATGTAGTTGTAAAGACCTATTTTATGCTTTTGTACTTAATTGTTTTATGGAATAGTACTTTATTTCTTTAACAGATTAACATCATGCCCTTACAAGGGAAAACAGAATTGGCAACATAATGGAAGATGCTTTTTCCATTATGTAGATACATTTATATTAACTCAACATGTAAGTACTGTGTTCTAATATTGACAATACGTTGTATCTAAAAAACCTGCTGATTTTAGTAGTTGTTTTTCAGTTTTGTGAATTACAATGAATCACAGTATTAATTCTTTAAAATTGTGTTATCTTTGTGTTAATTATAAACCTAACACAGTGTCAGCTAATCCAACATCCTTGTTGTTTAGATTCCTCTGGTGGGATTTGACAGTTTTGTTTGTGGGTACCTGTTCTGTCCAGCAGCTGAAAAGAAATCAAAACCTTAGTTTAATCCAGACTCCTAATTTTGAGGCAGCTGAAAAAATTCCATTCCTCACCCAGGCATTTTACATAGGTACAGATATGAGATCCCAAGTCATTAAATTGGTCTCATTATGACAGAAATATTTTGTCATGAGTTTGAGATTCAAACTAAGTAGTTGTACACTTTGACTAAATCCATATTATTAGAATTTGAGATGAGGAAATGCTTGAAAATGAGTTTGAATGACAATTTACTGCTAAGCTATGTAAAAATGCTGGTTTAAAATAACAAGCTGTAGAAAAATTTACTTTGGATTCTAGATACTATTTTGCATCCTATGTATTGTATTAATATGAATTTTAGAAAAAGACTATTATGATTCTTTTTGGGCATAAAACTTTCTCAAATTATATTTTTCTGAATATGCATTTACAAATGCTGGAAAATTTTTAACTCTTATTTGCCTGAAAGTAAATACTATTTTCTGTACACAGAAATCAACATAAGCAATATTTACATTGATGATATTGTAGCATGTTTTCTTTACAGAATACTCTAATTTGATTTCCCCTTACTGCTAGACAAATGATATATGAAGGAATTTATGTTGTTTTGGTGAGACTTTTCTTTGAAATGATACCTAGACCTTAAGGAGTCATTTTAGCAATGCAGTTTAAACGTTCAAAGTGAGAGATATTCAGCTATACAGGGGTTGTGACTCAAAAGCAAAGCTTAAATGCAATTTTCAGAGGTGAGAGTGAAATTTGTAGGGCCTGGGCTGCCAGACCAGGGTTTGGAGTCTGTGGAGACCTTGTTAGGTTTCCCAGGGCTGTTGCTTTAGCTTGGACACTACTCTGCACCTGAGAGCAGTATGGGGTGTTCTACTGTGGAATTGATATCACAAACTAATGAGTACACTGTTAGCTTAATTCTATGAACATGTGCTTTTCTTATGATAGTCTGGTTTACACTGTTCAGGGCTATGACAGCTGGGATTGATCCTGGTTTTACTGAAGTCAGTGGCAAAATTCCCATGGTAAGTAACAATTAGAATTTCCCAACCCTTGACAATGTTAAAGCACACATGAACAAAAGCATTACTTTGCTGCAGGTATGAACTAGCAAGAAATAACTCCCCAGAGTAAGAGATGTGCTCCACAGCCATGAGTGCCTCAGGGCCGACAGACACAGAACTTATAAGCTCTGCTGCTTTGTGCACCAGACTTGCTTTAAGCCGAAAGCTCTCAGGAAGTCAGCGCATTGAACCAACATTTCATGTGGTAACTGACTGAGAAAGTTTGTCAAGGTTGATGTGTGTGTTAGGTGAAGTACATGATTAAAAAGACAAAAAGCTTCCTTATATTTACACATTTTGTTCACAAAAGTTGTATGTTCAAAGTAATGAATCTCTTGCAAATATGTGCAAAGAGACAATTAATGCTGGATGCATTGCATGAAAGCACCGGTTAGAAAGCTGATTTTCCTGCTCTCTTATCTTTGAAATGCAATGGCCCTACTTGAACATGACAAATGAGGACAAGAACCTGCAGCAAAGTAATGCTTT
>WEIT01017452.1:0-71929 GCA_013389985.1 Dryoscopus gambensis | reverse complement strand
GTCTCTCTCTCGGGGGGGTGGGTAGAAAACCATCTCCTTGTCTCTCCACCCTTCCATGCTGCAGAAGCTGGCTCAGTTCCATTCCCTTCCACCCTCTCTCTCTCTCCAGCTCCGGCCTACCTCTCTGCTCAGGCCGCATGGCTGCCCCTCCCCAGCCAGGCCCAGGCCCAGCTTCAGGCCTCAGGCTGGGCGGGGGAGGAGATCTGCTCCCTCCAACAGCCGGAACACAAGAGCAAGTTCCTCTGGGATTCTCTCCTTTATCTCCCTGTGCTCTCAGAGGTGACAAATCTCTTCAGTGGTCATACCAGGTGTCAGTATTCAGTCTGACCTCTGATTGGTTTGACTATAACTTCCTTAAAAAACTCACTTCCTTTCAAACCAGGACAGCACAGTACGGACTTGCTTCAGGAATTGTATGCTGACATTCAGTGGTGATAGGAGACCAGTCAGGCCTGATTGTGTGATCAGTGGAGAGAGTCTAAGGGTGGCATCAAATTTGGAACTCTGTGTCTTCTGGATGAGCACCTTTCCATCCATAATTACAGGGATCCTGGAGAGACTGTGCCTCCAAAAAAGAACTTCAGTATAAAGTAGCATATGGTATAAATGCGATATGCTTTCCATATCTGTGCGAGTGTATTGTCATGGGAATTATTTAAAAACAGGTCAAAGGAGGGTGATGGTAGAACAGCATGTGGGAAATCTACTTAGTTGATATATTTGCTTATTTTATTTGACTGACTTAATTCAGCAGCTAATGCCTGTTTCTAGACCATATATTGGATGACATGATGTCTGTTGCATTTAATCAAAAGAATGATATCCTGCCAGCTTCCCAGTTTTAAACCATAAAATTTGTCCTCTAGCTACACAAATCTCAAATTTAAAATGTTGCCATAACTTGCAAATATGCAGAAATGATTTACTTTTTGCATCTTGTTAGACTAAATATAAACTGTACCATTTATTGTTCATTATCCAGTTACTTCTTTTCCCGAGGAGTAGAAGAAAGTCATTCTGAAAGCTATTGGGGATGAGGATCTGTGCCAAATGAAATCTGAAATAAAATCATCTGAAACAAGCAGCAAAGTTGTACATTCCTCTGCCATGTTTTGGTATACAGATAATAATCCTTTCCCTTAGGATATAACCCTGTTCTCCTGACAATAGGTATTTGCTTCTGGCTATGATTTTTAAAATCATAAGTAATTAAGTTACTTCAAAGTATGATTTTTATCAGTCTGAAATGGAGGCATGCTTCTGAATTATAGATATACTTTAAAATTGCTTTCCTTTCACCTTAGTGACATATAGTCAGATTCCCTAATATATGGACACAGACTACTTTTTATCTTTTTACCATTTCTACATATGAGAAATTATATCCTGTCTTTTTTTTTTGTTTTCATACTACATATTCCTTGCTTTATTATCTGAGAAACAAATTTTTTGGATGATATTTCATTTTAGATGATAGCGTAGATGATATTCCAACTCATCCCATAGGACAAAATATACTTCTTGTCACATCTCAGATAGAATAGTGATAACAGTAAAATGAAAATATTACTCAACCCCTTGTTTAAATGACTGAATTGCCCAATAAGCTAAAAGCAGTTGCATATATGATTTAAAACAGGCACAGGTTTCTCACCACAGAAACTTCTGAACTTGCTTTTTATAACAGTTAATTTCTAAATTAATTCAGCACTCAGTGTCTGGGGAGTAGGAAAAACATTTTATATGTCAACTTGAATATACTATATTTTCTTATTATATCATTCAATCTTTTTCCTCCTCTATTATTTTTAAGTTGACCAGTAAGTTATGAAATGGAAAAATAGACTGCAAATACGTGCTGAAAAAATGGGCAATGAGGAACTGTCTTAGGGCTACAACTCCGTGGGATGAACAAGGCAATCCACAACAGGATAGACCAACCTTGGAAGCATAGACTCTGGGCAAAGCCGTTTGTCTTCCTGATTATTTCACATGCGCTACAATAAAACAGTTATTACTCAGAGCCCAGTTTTATTCTTTTCTGTGAGGGACAGTATTGGGGGAATAGAAATTCACCAACAAAGCAGATACATTATCCTTTAGACATAAGATAACCGGAAAGGAGGTCCAGAATTTAACTTCCAGCTCCGAGGTTCAAGATCCCGGAGAAGGACTCTGGCAGGGGACGCCCATTCTGCAGTGCCATGATACCAAGTACAAGGTTCCCTTTGTGGTACCAAGGAAGGTAGTCAACTTCCTCACCTGTTTTCTCACCAGTGGCTCATAACATGTCTTTAGTTTACAGTGGGCAAATTCACAAGTGCTTTGTGCTTTGGTTTGTTGGATTTTTTTCCTGCTTTAACATCTTGTTAGGAATATTTCATCCTGTTAAAAGCTCTGGGCAACATCACATGTTACTCTGCATGTCTTAGCCTGGCTGAAAGAGCTTTTTGTCTGCATTTTTTTCCCTCCCAGCTAAGGGAAATAGCCATTGCTCCTGTTTTCTGTAACTGAAAGTTTGTTTATGTTTGGCTGATGCTGTGCATTTTGGTAGCAAGAGTAAACTGATTTCTGATAGAGCTCCATTTGTAGTGGTAGAATACCAGATGGGTGTGTGCTCCTCCTGTCTTGTCCTCCTCTTTCTCATTCTTTTTTCTCTACTTATTACACAATTGTTTTTCAAAGACCTATCTTGATGTTCAACCTCTGATGTTCAAATCAAAATGCGTGCTTACAGCACTTTCTGCTAATTGCAGGATACTGAATTTGCATTGAGAAATTATGCCCAAAATGTTACTAGAATAAAATTTTGCAAGTTTAACGGGTTTATAGAGAGGGAGAGATCTGAGGTCTAGAAATAAAACCAAACCATGTCACCCGAAATTTTGGACACTTGTCTCAAACTGGGACAGACACTGGTTTAAAGTATAGAAATTCTGCTTTTTAAATTGCACTTCTAAAATCATATTAAAATACTAAAGATACTAAATGGCTAAATAGTTACTACATACACACAGGTATAGAGTACTCCTAGAAAACTAGAGTTTTCCATTAGTAACAGAATTTTGGGATGAAGTGTTGTTTAGACATCTACTTCAAACTATTTCAAGCACTGGACTATCAATTATTATTGCTGCCGTTTAAGAGAATTTCATGAATTGTAGAGGTCTTCATTGAGGGAGACGGATGTAAAATGTAAAAGTACAGCTAAACTCATAATCTAAATGCTTGCCTTTTGCGTGGACGGAGCACGTGGAGAGTGTGGAGAAGCAGCCCCCTGCCGTTCCTCGTGGCTCTGCCATGCCTGCAGCACGGTGACTCGTGGCACCGCGGCCGCCGCTGTGCCCGCCGGCCTGCCCGCAGTCACGTGTGGCACGGTTCCCGCGGACAAACGTGCCAAGGGCAGGTGGAGCGGCTGCTGTGACCCACCTGCCCCCAGCAGTGAGTTTGCTGCTGTGCTCTGCTCCTCTGCTGGCACACGTGTTCCTGCACACACTCACGCATGCACCCCTTTTCTTAGTGTCTTGGTTTGAAAAGACAGGTGTCAGTTTAAGGAAGGCAGGAGCCTCCCTTGAAATGGAAACTGTAAACCCCCTCCCTCCAAATTATTAGAATTTTGAAATTAAGGAGCTCTCACGCAAAGAAAAATGGGAATAGGAATAACAGTTCTTTACTAGGAAATTTGAACAAGAGCAAATGCAATAGTACAAAACAAAACAAAACAAAAACAAAACCANGCTCTGGTGTTTGAGATCTCATCTTACATTGAGCATGGAATGCCTGGTTCCTCCCTCTGGGTGGGACATCTCACAATGGGAGGATGAGTCATGGGCAAGGCGCTGATGGGCCATTAACAGGAGATAGTCCAGGAGCAGTTATCTGTGATTCATGCAGGAGGCATTCATGGACCCATTCACAGGAGCACAGCCACACCTGGTCTCAACAGATGGTGATAGAATACAAGCTCCCAGGCACATCCCACCCTGCACCCCAGGACACTTAGTCAGAGAGATTTCCCTACCAAGGTGATGATAGTAAATAAGAAAAACAAACCTCAATATGCAACATAAAGTGTGCCGCTTCTAGCTCATTTGCAACATGCCAGTACTCAGTGAGTAGTATTGCTTAGCAATGAAGAGAAGCGATTGAAGTATAACCTCAGAGGATAATTAAGAAAATAGATTTTTTTCTTTAGTTTTCCTTGACATATTTTCTTTACAAGACTCCATTCAACTTTAATTAAGTTTTGCTTTGAGGTTCTGAACCTGGAAATATTTTTATTTTCCTTGCAATATAAACTTTACCTTGCAGGTAAGAAAAAAATGAAGTCACAAATCTATAATCATAAGATCATAGAATGAAAGGATTATGACTTTTATACAGGGTGAAAAATAAAATATTTGAATTAATTAACATTTTATGATTTTTAGGTACCTGTGAAATATCAAATTAATAGGGCCTCATCCTATTCTTACTGGGTATTAGAGGAGTATTAAGTGAGAAAATGTAACTCATGTTCAATTTAAGAACTCTTCAAACTAGGAAGATGTTGGAAAGTGATTAAGGGCTAGGCCCAGAAAGCTTCAGCAGCTTTAGTAGATTAAATTAATGTAAGTCATAGGTTTGGGAGGGTTTAACCTGAATAAGATGAATAAAATTCTACATCAAACAAAACAACCTTTTAAACTGAAATATCTTATCTTCAAAGTTACTTTTATATCTCTGATATGAGCACTGTCATTTCTAATCTTTCCTTTCAATGTGGGATTAAAAGTATATACTATTGCTCATTATCCAATTCAGTGTGAGAGATGCAATAGAAACAAGTGAACTAATCGGTCAAAGGTAGATGCAGTTACAGCTCTGAAAGATCACAGAGCATGAAAAACTAGAAATAAAGCACACATTTTCTTGTGTATTAGACAGGCAAATCACTCTCATTTATGCTATATATAAATGTCAAGTATTTTAAAGACAATAGCAAAATATTAATCTGGTTGTGATCATGAAATATGTTAAGCATTTCTATAGAGTTTTATTTTTCTGAGTCACAACAATAATTAACTTCTTTCATTGTTCCAACAAAGCAAATATGAGTTTCCAACAATCACAGAGACCTACCTCAGTCTAGGTATGAGAATCAGAGCTAAAGGCTTCATTGTCCAAAGCATAATCTAATTCTAAATTCCTCTGCTGAAAATGCAAATAAGGAAGTATTTCACTGTACATGGTCAGAAACTCAAACTAATTTTATAGTTTTTCTACTACAGGTATTACAGATGGCTTTCCCATGTAATTTCTAGAACATTTAATATCCCATTAAAGTCCTATTACTAAAACAAAAAACATGAACAGATATTGACCATGCCAAAAAATTAAAAAGCTAAACTATGGAATAGTTACTTGAAGGGGTGCAGGAATGTGAAAATCAACACCGATTTCAGAAAATAGCCTGACACATTCCAAAGAATCTATTTTTCAGCTGTGCAGCTGAAGCTTATGTCATGTGCCCTAATAACTACAGTGAGAAAGGCAGAGAGAAATTCTGATTTGAGATCAACTCATTTCTGGAACTCCACTCTACAAGGTAAAAATTGGTAATAGAAAGGACTGAGCACAATCTAAACATAAATTTATAGACAGTATTACTTCTTCAATGTAATTTTGATTTCATGTTGAAAACTCTAGGTCTGAGCCAGCTATTTTGTCAGAAACATTGACACTAACTTAACTTTGTGGTCTTGTGCTCTGTTGCTCATGAACTTAGCTTTTGATCCATCATCCAAATTTCTCTTTCAGTGCAGCAGCTTGCTACAGTTCCTTTTTTGAGGGGAAAGTAGAGATTGTGGAACAAGGTAAGTGTTTGGAAAAAAATGGCAAGGTCACAGAAACAGGAGAATCCCTCAATATTTCAGCATTTTATCTGGCTAGCTACAGAGATTTCAGAATCTTGCTGACAGGTTTAAGTGGCCTATTTTAATATACATATATGACTACAGGCTATTTTTTGAATGGCTAAAACTATTCCACAGTTGAATGCACATAAATATTCATCTATCAATTACATATTTTTTCCTCTGTGAAGATCAGCAGTTATGGTGGTGCTAACTTTGATTAACAGTTAAACTCATCGTCCTCTTTGTTCACTCCTCCCATCTCATTTGGCTTCCTTATATGACTTCCAAAACCTGCTCTGACCTGAATGTTAGAATAACATTGGAGTAAGACATATTTTGAGTCAGGGTTAGTATTGTTTTGATCAGTACAAGAAAATTATGCTTTTATTTGCTTTTTCTTAGTTTGTATTTTGTTATCTGAGTATTTGCTTTGTTAAAGAAAATTTAGAATCCACAGTTTTCAGATTTGTTTGAATATATTAACCTTCTAATTACAATCTGAAGATACGTTAGGCTGAGGAAAAAATAATCCACTCTCCCTTCCTTTTATTACTAAAACCCTGGTTTGCACTTTTCTTTTGACAAGGTAATTTCCGTTCCAAGTAAGAAAAGCCAGCAACATGTCTGGCCACATTATGTCAACACATAAATACCAAGCAAACATTGGGATGTGATAAATCAGTACCTCTTAATGCAGATTTCTTCAGTGTAGCCCATGCCCCTTGACTTTCTGCTTTACTAGATCATGAGGCACTACACGCTCTGCTATATGCTGCTTGCTTGGTCAGGGGTCTCTGGGCAGGTGGAAAGGCAGCACCATAGCCCCAAACACCTCCTTCACCTCTTTCAGGATGCTGCTGGTCAGGTCCATCTGGAAGGAAGGCAAAAGTAGGGAATCTTGCAAAGTCCAGGGCGATATCCATATCAACATATGAAAAAAGCTAAGCCCTATTTCCCCTTCTTTGTTCATAGGCATTACTCCAAAGACCAGTCAACACAATCCAAGCATTTGCTCAGCAGCCCTGCTGTCCTTTCATCAAAATACTTTCTAGCTCACAGCTTCCTCTCCAACTTGCTGCAAAGGTGGCATGTGCATAGAGTGGGAATGGAAATTTGGACGCACGTGGGGAGAAAAGGACCATGGTAAAGCAATGTGCTCTTCCACAAAGCAGCATGAGCACAAGTTTCAGTACATTTTATAAAATGGCAGCAGATGTTTATCTTGACTACACAGACTAAGGTGTTTTTTTCCCATAGCCATATAAAATAAAAATATTAATCACCAGAATGTGACATCAAAAGGTGCAAATTAATATGACCTTCTACACAGAGTTGAAGAAAAAAGACAGTCTTTCAAAGTGTTCAAGCAAAGAGAAGATGGGTCATTTTACTAACAGTATCATGAAGGTTCTTGTCCTGTTAAAATATTTTTATTACTACTAATTACTTATGTTCTAAGGGGAAACAATGGTTTCTCTGTTCATTCTTAGACTATTTAGCACTGCCAGAGTGCACATGAGCCAGCTTGTATTTCTTAAACCAAGTAAGTGCAAGCTGTAGTCTTGATGATAATTGAGGTTCAAGACAGCGTGAAGATTTGACTAGTTCTATGTGGTTTTTCTCTGTAAGAAATTTATCCTATAACATTTTCAATTTGTTATGTATATGTTTCTTGTAGTCTTAATAACAGATTCATATTCTTTTGCATATTTTATGTATTTTCCAATAGACTCATAAAGCTAGATTTAGAAGTACTTAACTTTTTCCACAACGACCTAAGAATTTCTGACATCAGTTTTATTTGGTTAAAGTGAAAATAGAAATTCCATTTTGAAACTAGATGTGCAGATTTCAATTAGAGAAAATTGAAATTAGGGGCTTGCACACTCCTCTCTTTCTGCCATCGGTGTTCTTGAAGGTCAGACCTTGCTCTCTGTCCCTCAGTGTTTTTTATTGAACATCAGTGACTTTCTCAGTGACATCACCTCTGCTCTGGTCCCTAGAAGCGCAGTCTGGCACGGCTGAATCTGTCTGTCCTTGCTGCCCACTGCACTCTCTTCAGTCTCTAAGTGATGCTGAGCAGCTCTCACTGTTGCCTTTTTCCCTCTGTAGTTTCCATAGGAAAGCTGCAACATCCCTCCAGACATCCCACCTGATCTCATCTTGTCAAGTATAAATAAGGCAAACCAAGACAGAGGAGCCAGTGTTTTGCCTTGTTATTATTATTATTATTATCTGTATTTACCTGTCATTTTTACTTTGTTACCACTTGAAAACAAGTCTTGGTCTCATTGTGCTAAACACTGCACGAACATAACTGATGAGAAAGTGGGTGTCCCTAAAAGCTTTCAGTCTGAAAGATAGGACATAAATAGCAGATGAAACAATCAAATTAGCTGGAAAACACTGTGGAAAGCATTCTGAAAAAAAAAAAGGAATCTACAGTTTAATGCATTCTGCATCACAGCCACAATTTTCCCATCTGTTTTTGACTGATAAGAGAATGAGAGATACCATTTCCCCTGGTACTGCTTAATTTAGTAAAATGTTATGTTAAAAAAAATGTTGCCTCTCCGTGGGGCATTAGTGGAATGAATACAAGTGAATACAGTGCTTAAGAGGTTTTGGCCTCCCAGTTATTCCAAAGGAAAATAAATGCAGTAAGCATCAAAGTGATTCTTTGCTGTCCTATAAGGTCAACAAAACTGGTAGTTCTAATAACAGGCAAGTCAAAGAAACAAGTACTTCTCAGACTTTCAGCCCTTCTGTGTGTAATCCCACCAAAGTCAAGAGTTGTACAGGATAGGATTCAGTCATAAGAGGTTGAAAATTAAAGTTTCAAGTCAGGAAATGGATATAAATAAACCAAATCAAAGTGTAAAGAAGGGAGAGGTTTCTTTTTCCTTTAACTTTTCAGAGGAAGAAAAAAGTCTTTTAAAAGGTACCATGCAGCAAAAGTAAATCTAAGCAACTTTTGCTTAAAATAGCTAAATGCATAATGTACTTGAAACCCTTTTACCAGTCTTTTAATGTATTCCCATAATATTTTCATCAGTGAAAGCCAGCAACTTATGTCCATTGTAATTATGATCCACAATAACTGTGTTGTCTTAAAGAACTTTATCAAAATTTCCAAAGGATAGCAAGCTAATAGAAAAATTAAAGGCATTATTTCTATATTTATTCACCTTAGAAAAAATATGAATTTTTATATGGTAACAACATCTAGACAATTTTCTGTTTAAGATTAATCTTAAATTTCAGGTTTATATCCCAATGTAAGGGGTGGGATGTGGAGAATTTATTTTGTTTAGCTTCATGTGCAATTTAAAGGTCCAGTTGTATTTATCATATGGATTCTTCAATGATTTTTTCTTCTGCTGCACAGCCTATTGATTTATTTGTTCTGCTGAAAATTGTCTGTCAGCTATTTGATTTGGCCACCTGACTTTTCAAAAACCTAATTAGGAAGCAAACACTGCATCCTGGGTAATGGATGTGAGAACTTCTGGCAGAGGCAGAGGTACACACGTGGGGGGCTTTTTGCTAGGTGAGCCTGTGTCCAAGCCCAGGTGCACTGTGTCCCTGTTCTACCGCTGAAATTCTTCCCTTCCCTCAACTAGGTCATGTAAAGGTAATTCAAATTCAAATCCTCTGTCTTACATTGTGATCCATAACATGATAATTATAATATATTGCGCTATATTTAGGTCCAATAGTAATCTACCTCCCAGAGGACTAGGTTGCTTTTGTGGTCCTTTCATAAGTAAGAGAAAAAGTGTAATCCCAGCTAGTAATGATTAAAAGCAAACAAGTTTTCTGACTGCATTTTGAAGTGTCTTCACTTTTTCTTTTCTTTCTTTTCTCTGGTCTGATCAATAGTTTTCGATTTGTCAGGCAGGCCGTCTTGTACTTGGCTGCTAATTTAGAAAGCTTCGGAAATAGAATTTTTCACCTTCAGTTTTCTATTTAACACATTCCAAGCATCACGTCTCAGGTAACATGAAAGATAATTTCTTTCTCATCACAAGAAAAAAGAAAATTTCTAGCTATTTTCAAAATTATTCTGAAAGGATGGAAGCTGTCTGCAATTTTTGACTGATTGTGTTTCTTTCTCTTGGTTGATTTGAGAGTTTTTTCCTTTTTTTCCCCAGAAGCTCCAAAACTGATTAAAAGTCAAGATGTTGAGACAAAGTAATTTTGAAAGATTAATTTGATGTCTTATATTTCTTTAGTATCCTTTAACTAACCTGGATAGTTAAAACATACTAAAGAAATATAATACATAGGTTACCCAATAATATACTGAATAGCATAAACTACACCTACAGGAGAGATATGAAGAAATTATGCTCTTGCTTCATCTAATTTATTTTTGCTTTTGAATAAAGGCAGAGTGAAGACACAAAGATTTGTGTAGTTCATAAATAATCATGGCCTTTAGTGTTGGAATGCAGGCTTCTGCTGCCTTCCCACAATTCCCCTTAACCCTGCTACACTCAGGCCTTGATGCAAGGAAAGAATGTAGAGGAGGAGAGATGTATCAAATCACACAGGCATGAGCTACTAGTGTGAGTTTTAAGAAAGCTGAAATACATTTTAAGTGCCTTAAGCACCGAGAAATTGTATTAAAAGAGTTAAAAAGACCTAAAACCTATTTCTTTAGTACAGCAGTGTTACCTTTCAGAGAGTACCCTGTCTTAGACAAAATATAAACATTACTAGTTACTGGTGTTCTTAAGATAGTTGTGTACCTAAACAAAAGAACAGATAGAGATCACATGCTTAGGATTTAGGTAGAATTTAGGTAAGAATTACAATCGTCATCGTAAACTAGAACTTGGCTTGGACAGGTCAGAGAAGGTAGTGTTAGAAGTCATGCCCTTTTCTAATTGGGTAATTTAGAAATATAATGTGTTAGTTTTCAGGGGTTTGGGACCACCACGCTTTTTCATCTTATGCTGCTGCTACTGCTGCTGTTATCTTTGCTGCTTCTACCGCTGCTGCTACTGCTGCCAATCCCTAAGAAACTGGGGGTCACTTTACTGTGACTCTGGGCTTTAGCCCACGGACTTTGATATGAACTTAACCACGGAATTAAACTTCTTCTGCAAAGCACCAATGGCCTCAGCCTTTGACAACCCGTAATAAACTCATCACTTTAGGACTAATTTTTTTCAAGATTTTGCTCCCACTACCAGAAAACAGGATAGAAATCAAAAGTTAAATAAATATCAGAACATCTGACAAAAAATGTCTGTTAGAATGTTATGAGAAGAGAAGTAATAAAATATGTAAGAGGCATAGAAGGAAAGGAAAATTGGGAACTAAAAAAGTGAGCTAAAACACTAAGAGAAGAAAATAATGGTACAAGAATAAACTTGCCTGTAATTTCTTCTCAGTCTTGGCTTACATTTCTGAGGCAGACTGAAATTGCTTTTAAATACTGTTCAAAACATAGTCATTTAAATATATCAGATGATGGTCTCAACGGAAAATAAGGTTACCCTTTGCCATTTCACACATCACCCACTAATTTCCAATTCATTATGGATCTTCTAGTTTGGAATGTCTCACTGATCTTAAAAGATCTTAAGTAGAGATTCACATAGGATTAAACAAGCATACAATTAAATTCGGGTCCCTGTTTTCTTTTACATACGCTATTAACCTGTCCTTATGTTTCAGTAGATTTGACTGTGTTACTAAATGTCTTTTATTTTGTTAATATAATATATAGATACCTATATATTCCTTTTTCCTGTAAGTATTTCCTTGATGAATAAGAGAAACTACATTTTAATGGGAAATTCATTGACAATTGGTTAATATTTATATTTATAATTCTGCTGTCTTTCTGTGCTATATGCTTATATGGAACTTGTTTATTGTTGTAGTTTAGAAGTCATTTGATTCTATAAAATACATCATACTTTAAAGACAACAAAAGGAGAATATGTAGCTATACAGTTTATCCAAACTGTAAGTAAAAGGAAGTCTCATGAGTTGTTTTAAATATATTACATTTTCAAGGCAAAGAAATGTGAATTTTTATCTGGTATTAAGTTATGTTGTAAAACCTTACTGGAATCTTTATTCCTGCTAATAATCATAATCCTTTTAAATTGCATGGCACTATTGCATACAGTAAATAATGTCCTTTTCACAGAAATGTATATTAAAGCTTACAACAGCACCTTATTGTGAGGCAAAATTAATAGCTGTAACAAGTAGCAATATTTCAGCCTCTTGTCAGCTGATAGCTGATAAAATATTAAATCTTATGTCTATCACAAATAGTTGAGTTCACTGAGCTACCACACTTACCAGGCATTATCAACTACTAAATATTTCATAAAAAATTATGTAGCAAATCAGTGCTCTTAGGTGTTGTTGTGGGTTGTGGGTTTTTTAGGCATTGCATATCAATATGTCAATACTCCTAAAGAAGTCAAAAATATCCACGCTAGGACATGTGCAACCCACAGCATGTTGCCACTTTACACTAGACCATGGTATGAGTGCATTGCTCAGGCAGCTGCTTTTGAATTGCCACAAAAGACAATCTGACATATTACAGAAAACTGAAATTGATGGTGGTTTACCTTAAGATGTCAGGCTGTAATCTGCTGTGGTCATTATTACTTTAAACTGAAAGAAATTGGGTTTAGAGTCTTTACTGAGGGTGGTCAGGCACTGGAACAGGTTGCCCAGAGATATTGTGAATGCCCCATCACATTCAAGGCCAGGTTGGAGGGGGCTTTGAGCAACCTGGTGGCAAGGGGATTGAAAGTAGGTAATCTTTGAGGTCTCTTCCAACCCAAACCTTTCTATGGTTCTATGATTTCAGAAGCAGCTGAGCAGCCCCTCAGCAGCAGCTGTGTGGTACCTGACAGGAGCAAAGCAAGGCAGGTCAAGCCCAAGGCTTCCAACAAGGGAGACGAAGACCAGGAGCTGGGGGGATGTCTGGGAGTGCCGCACTCTTCTGTGGAAATAAATGTTTCCTGTGTCCTTTCACCCTTCGCTAGATAGCTACTATTTTGGATACTATTGGAGGGATGTTACCTACTCTTCTGTTACTTTATCTTTCAAGTATAACTAGGGGACTGTAACAATACTCCCACTAAGTACTGCAGGCATAGGGTTAACATTAAGCTTGATTCTTGGGAACTGCAAACTGTAGGAAATTACTGTTTCTGTGACCTGAAGACCTTGATGGTTTAATTACAATCCTTCTCATTACTGCTTTCATTCTGACCATAACAAGTCACATGCCTCTCAGATCATTCAGTCTCTGCTAACTCTATTCTGCTTCTCTGCACACTGTCATTTCTGTGTGCTAACTTATGTGATGCCAGTGATTTCATACCCTGATTAACTAAATTACTTATTGGAGACTTCTTTTTTCCCAGTTATTTTTCCCTTTACTCAAGCCTGCAACCTTTGCAAGACAAAGAAAGGCTGCTGTGTTCCGTGAACCACACAGACGGTGCACATGGTGGTCTCTGAAGTGATATTCAAATACAATTGAGTCCTTGAAGAATATTTAAGCTCTTTCTCAATCAATAAATATCTTTCAGATTAGGGTATTATGTTGCTGGGCTTTTTCAATTATACTTTGATAGCCTAATTGCTAAAAGTGACTAGGCTTCTGCAATTCCAGTATTTTTGGTAGTTTATTTTAAAAGATTCCAAATATGAATGATTGTTGAGCATTCTTGCTGTGAAAATCAGGTCCCTTTGAAAATTTAAATCCATCTGTGCTATTTTCCTACCTTCACATCTCAAGAAGTCATGGGAAAATAAGCATCCCCTGGCTGGCACTGTGTGATGTAACCATTGTTCTGGCAAAGAAAAGCTTCGGCATGAACAGTTTCTCTACCCCGGCTGAAATCAGCACATCTTCCTATCTCTTACATGTGTCTTTTCTCCACGTGTAGTCCCACAGAAACTACACAGATCATTGCAGATATCTGGATAGATCGTTTTAAAGGCTGTGTTTTCCTTTTTTTTAGTGTGACCTTTAGGGTGGTTTTATTTTCGTTTTGTTTTTTGTAAAGACATATCTGATATTAGATTATTGTAAAAGCTCTCATTCTGGCAGAACTACCTTTCTCTTCTATTTATTACTCTGATTAGTCATTAAGTATTCAGAAGAGTGTATATCCCTTGACAACCTACGTGTGATGTCAACTGCGTGTGTCTTTGCTCCTAAGCTGAACAAACTGTGAAGAAAACCGTCCGTGCCTGTAGGTTTTTGTCTGTTGGTACTGCTATATCTCTCCTCCACAGAAAGCCAGCATTTCAGCCATGAGGAATGGCTTGTGGACATATGATTTTGTTTTGAATTCACAACTCACTTTACAATGAAAACTGAAGCTGAGATGTTTTAAAGCCATCCTATATACGTACATATAGATAGATGATGGACAGTTAGATTGATTGCTAGATAGATAGATAGGTAGATAAATGATAGATAACTCAAAGCAAAACAAAAAAATCCAACCCTTTTGCTGAATCAAAATTGTTTCTCACGTGTGGAAAAATTAGCAATGCACCAATTCAAATCTTCATTTACCATACGTATATTTGCATGTTGCAATTTCCTGAAGAAACTTTCTTTTCTATCAGTTCATGAATCAACAGTTCTTTAAAAAGGAAGTCCCTTCTCTGTAAAATTCTGAATAATTACATTCACATAAATATGGTTGCACAAATTTTTTCTAATTATGATAATTCATTATATTAAAATATTGAAATGAATGTTAAATTTTGTGTATTATGCAGGAGACATAATTTGAAATTATATACAGAAAAAGATTTGAGGCCCAGATTCATCACAGGGCTCCAACTGCTTATTACTACAGGAAATGATGGGAAGGAGATGACATGTAGTAGTGCATATGGAGTTTGATCTTCCTTTTGTTCTCTTCTTGTAGTATTAGATGAAGGTAAATCATATGTAGCAATTCAGATATGAACTACTTTGCTATAATACAGATTTTTTGAGCAATTCAGCAAATATTTTCTTTGCATTTTTTCCACCTATATAGATTCTATTTTAAAAATACATTAATTTTGTTATTTTATTATAAACGTTCCTAACAGTTGCAGCTGAAATCTAAGCTCTCTTTAATTATGCTCTGTAAATGTATATAACCTAAGAAAAGACATTCTGAGGCACAAGTAGCATGTTATACCTAGATAAATTAAAAATTACTGTTTTAATCCCATTTTTTATTAAAAAGACTAAATTTTATAGAAAATTTAAGTGTTGTCCAAAATCCTATATAAATTTTTCAGCTTTTCTGCTACATATGTGCTGAAAGGACCAAAAAAGCTGAAAAACAGATACTGAAGTACAAAATGGAAGATGCACTTTAAAACTAATGGTATTTTGGGGGGCTGGTTAATTGTTTTCAAACATTTGGGGCTTTTAAAATCATTTTTGAAATTAACATATTTCTGTTTATGGGAATATAAACAGTCCTGATTCATAACTGTTTGGACTGATATGCGGGAAAAAAATACATATATGTGCAATATACACTATGCTGTCATATGTTTTTAACATATCTATCTTATCATAAATATTGTGTTGTGTTTAATTTCACATTTGCTTTTCATTTTTAGACAAGTGTGTTCCAAGACATAACTTGTTTCTGTCACCTTCCTGTCATAAAAATCTGACCCTAACAGAGCTTTCAGGAGCATGTTCCTCCACTGAAGAACTAAGAAAAATTAAAAAATGTTAGGATTTGCATAAGCTCTTTTGTATGGCTGCCTGACAAAAAAAGGCCAGGAATGACATTCACTGAACCCCATATGAGCATAAATTTAAAAGTACATAAAACAATTATATTGAAAATATTGAGGGGGAAAAAATGCAAAAAACCCCCAGATGAGGATAGAAAATTCATATTTTGGGGGAAAGAAATCAGTAATTTCATTTTTAAAAACGTGTATGAGATAGTTAAGGAATGAAATAAACTTAGTGATCACTATACAGAAGCTGAACAGGAACATGGCGAGGATCTTTTCCTGATCCTTTTAGCTGTCTCAACACCATCCTTTAAACTTTTAAGGTCATCTTCACCCGATACAAAAATTACTTCTCTATTCCTCACCCTAACCCAGTTTTCTCCGACTTTACAGATATGTAAGTTCATACAAATGGTGTCATCTCTGTATCACACATTTGCTGCAGTTCTGGGGCAGAGGAGTTTATGCACCATGACAAGATTTGGTTTTGATTTAGTAATGTCTTAGCCTGACTAGGACACATGAAATACTTATCTGCAAGATATCTTTAAAATTTTAAATTTTTTATCTGCAAGATTTTAATTACATTACACTCATATATATGCCAGCTCTGTTCAATATTCATATGGAGATGCTATTTTAATTTCATATTACATAAAAGTGCATGTGAGTATTTTGAATAAGAACGGAATACCCATTGTCATCATTCACCCACAAAATGTTTACTCCTTTGTTATGTCTCCATGACTCATGCTGAATTGTATAATGCCCCTGAATGAGTTCTATGGCAACCCTTTGGAACCTTGCAGAAAGACACAGTTTAAAGATGCATGAAGTATTTTGAAATGTCTGCAGTTCTGATTCTCTTAACGTTTGTACCAAAGTGGATGTCATTTACAAGTTATGAAGTACAGTGACCTGGCAAGAAGCAGGCCAGAATTCACTCCTAGTTATGCGTGTTAATAGTTCTTTGGTGTTTCCAGGGCTCTGTTCATGCATGTATCTATACAAGTAGATACACATAATTTTTAAAACTGCCAGGCTGTTGTGTTTTCCCTCTAAATGTTTAAGGATCACCTAGGTTTTTCTTTACTCAGCAAGTTGGAATTGATTCACATGCACTTCAGTTTGGTTTATGTTGAAGGATCCAGAAAATCTAATTAGTTTTTCAAGAGATTGTTTGAACAGAGATTCATGAGACCTCATCCAGGTATTTCTTGGCAAAGTTCTTAGAACCACCAGGAAACTTTTTGTGTAGATGGACTAAAATTTTTAATGAAGGCTTGACACATATGAGGCTGCTTGTTTGACCTGTTTCAGAGAGAATACCACTGAATTCGTACAGGTATTTTATTCACTCTTAGTTAAAGTTTGGAAAAGGCATGCTAAAGGCTGTTGGTTAAGGGGTGTAGTGTTGAGGAGCGGAGAAGAGGGTCTTCGGGGGTTTTTTGCTTGTTTTGTGTTTTTAATTTTCCATTGCTGGTTTGTAGTCCTTTTTAATATTGCTGGGGAGCAGTATTTATATCATTAAACAGTTCTGAGGCAAATACTTTTATATCTACAAGAAAATTGCATATACTGGCACACTTGGAGGAGTGCTACAGCAGAGGTATCTGTTTTGCTTCAAGATAAATATTTATTGCATTTCATTTTGTATTTTGTGTTTCATTTGTGTTTTGGTGCAAGAATATGAACCAAGACAACAATAATTAGGTTTTTCTAGCCCACTCATGTATGGAAACTAAGAAGTCCAGGCCAGGGCAATGCTGTCCTGGCATGGGCCAGTACTCCACAAAGTCCACCTTCCAGAAGAGTGGGGAACAACGACATGCAGTATGGAGCCAGGTTGCAACAAGCAGTTCAGTGATTTCAGAATTTGATTTAACTTAGCTGGTCTGATTTCTTCCTCATAATCCTGGACTTGTTAAACTGTCTCATTATTTACCACACTGAGAACTCGTTCAGTGCCAGCATTTGTCACTGTAGCTGCATTTTCTCTGACTTTGTTACTCTTTTCTTTCAGGAAATGCCCTAAATAACAGGTAATATTCATGTGTCACTGACTCACTTTCCATAGCAAATGTCTGCTAACTGACTTCTCACCAGTATTTACACAGATCTGAGGCCCAACATGGATTAAAGGTACAAGAGATAATTGTGATTAATTACAATACATTCTTGGTTCATGAAGATACATGTTCAGGTAAATTTGTCCGCCAAAATAATTGAATGCTTCATCTTTTATGCATTTGTAATTGAACATAATTTTCAGCATCTCAATATGTCTACAGCTCTTGACAAGTTGCAGCTATACTTGTACAAATAACATACAAAAATATACTACTTTAAAACTATCTCAGAATTAGGGTATAAATTTTATTCCATTGCTTGACATCAAGATGGCAAGAAGCTGAATTTCTACATCCATAATTACTCTGAGTACCTTAAAAAAATCTTACAGATAAATCTCTTTCATCGTGCTTCCTCTTAATAAAATTAAATCAACCCAAATGCTAAAACAATTAAATGCAGAAGAAAACCTAATCCTCCTGTTGCAAACTTAAGAAATAATCTATAGTTTGTTAAGCTGGCAGAGAAGAACACTCAGCTTTCAGGGATAGAAATGTTTTCTATTATATTGACAGCCCATTAACAATCCCCATTCTATCCCACTCTTTTCCTCTGCTCAGAAACATGATACAAAAGTTATTGTCTCAAGCTGTGTTTACGACACAAGCTGTGGCAGAAAAGTTAGTTGTTTTAAATTATGGAGGGAGGGGGGCATGTCTTTTACAAAAATGTTGGAATTGATCCATGAGCCATCACAGTTTAAACAGATTTTTCATCACACAATTTATTTTATTTGGGAAACTGTTATATGATAGCAGAAAAAGCTTGGGGTTGGGGTTGGGTATTTTGTTTGTTTGTTTGTTTTTTGCTGTAGCATATGCAGATTTTAATGTTACAGTAGAGCTCTCATGTCCGTTCCAGACCGCTGTATTCTGATGCATTGTGCAGGTATAAAAGTATAAAGTCAAGAATGTACTTTGAGTGCTTTTCCAGTCAGGTTGCTTCAGTGAAGCACTATTTCCCTCATGGATTCAGTGTCTGGCCTACTATTGAGCTAGTAGTCTGAATAACTCACATACATTAGGTGAGAAAACATAAACCCTGTGAAGTTCACTGCAGGCAGAAGTCTTGCTAAGCTGGTCACTCTGTTTTTACCCTAAAGAAACCTTTGTTGATGGTAGCAACCTCTAGCTACTTGGGATCTCATCTGCCAGGAGAGAAGCACATGGTAACGATACCTACCCTGCAGCTGAGCAGTCAAGAAGTTAGAGCACTGTCTTGGGAAGTGAGAGGCCTGGCTTGTAGCTCCTACAGAACCTACGTCTAACCCTGGCACATAACTGGTAGCCCATAAAGTGTCTTTGTTATGGATGCTCTGGGGCACTCATTCAGATCTTGATGCACTGCCCAGCTGGGGAGTTGAGGGTGATGTCCCCCAAATGAGCAACAACAAGAACAAGTTTCTCAGTACTGAACTGCCATCCTGATTCCCAGGCCTTTCATTCATCATCTGTACAATAATCACATCCTGAAAATCTCCCAAGAAGCGAAATGAATATCCCACGACTGCGCTCAGCTGTGGCACAGGTGCAGTGCCAGCAGCACCTCAGCCAGTGAGTTTCAACCCAAGACAAGACACACATAGACTGGTCCTCTGTGCTGTTAGTTCAAAATACGTAAGGTCATGATGCAGTCATGTAAGAGCAGGCATGTCCACCGCTTTGCAGTTGAAATTGTAGAACTTTTGTTTTACAGATGGCTTCCCCAAACTTTGAGGTTCCGTATATAGTATTCTTTAGTAAGGACACTTAATGTCATTTAGAAGACTCCTATTTTTAAGTATCAATAATGTTATTTAATGTCAAAAGTGCTTGCATCTTTCAATAGTATGATGAACTAAGAATGCATTTGCAGTATATGCTGTGAATTATGCTATCACGTGTGTTTACAGTATCTCTCTCTTTTAAGGGGACATCTATAATTCAAAGGTGCTTATTACTTCTTTCAAACATTTGGGTTCATGAGCTGGACATAAATTGTTTGTTCCCTTTTGAGTATTTTGAGCTGAGTATTTCTGTCATACTGGACTCTTAATTTTTTCTTCATTTCCCCTGCAACACAGTAAGTTAAACATTCTCAGACATTGTGTCCACAGAAGAATATCATTCTTTAGCAGATTTTTTTTAAAGTGTGCTCCTAAGGTCATCTTAATAATTCTTCATTTGCAGTGTGGATATTCACATGATGTTCAGGAATTTAATCTCTCATTTGTTCCTCTGTGCCATTTAAAAGTATTTATCTTGCGAAGTCATACAGGAAGTTTGAACATATGTGATACTTTAGCAATCTTCGAGAATGAATAACAAAAACATTCATACTCTTTGGAATTGCATTTGAAATATAGAGAACTAAAAATTTTCTATTAGTATCTTACTGTTTAATCCATGGCAATGAAACTATTTTCCTGGAGAAAAGGAAAAGGGGCAGATACTGATCTCTTCTCTGTGGTGATCAGTAACAGGACCCGAGGGAAGTTGTGTCAGGGGAGGTTTAGGCTGGATATTAGAAAAAGGTTCTTTCCCCAGAAGGTGGTTGGGCACTGGAACAGGCTCCCCAGGGAAGTGGTCACAGCACCAAGCCTGACAGAGTTCAAGAAGAGTTTGGACAATAGTCTCAGGCACATGGTGTGACTCTTGGGGATGGTGCTGTGCAGGGCCAGGAGTTGGACTCGATGATCCTTGGGAGTCCCTTCCAATTCAGCTGCTTCTGTGATTCTTATTTAAAATAAATGTGGAAGTGTTTTTATGTTCTCACTAATCTTCATAGATGAACACTTCTATCTAAGTTCTGCTGATGCAGTTATCATCCAGTGAAATGGCCCAGGAAGAGGGACCCAAGAGCAGGACACAATTCCTTAGTCTAGGAAAAATCCCTGTGTTTGTATTCTGGAGAAAGTAGAGGTTTTCTACTATAGATGGCAGATAGGCTTCTTCTGCAACTGGCGATCAGTTACTGTATATAAAAAAAGGAAGACATAACCTAAGCATTAAAATAGAACTCATGATAAGCATATCCAGACAATCTTTGTTTTCAAATCCAAACTCACACCTTCTAGGTTATTTTGCACTGCCTCTTTTAAGAAGAGATTTGCAGTTAGAAAAATGAAATCCAATTGTATCAAGAGATTTATTTTTAATACTTAGCTAATAGAAACTATTTCTGTCAGGTCTCCTTTTACAGCCTGGGCAGCTCAGACATAACCACAAAAGATCCTTTTTGGAGTCTAATTTATAATCTGGTCTGGTGTGTGCATATGCATCTGTCAAAGGATATTTGTCACCTGATTACAGGTTTCAACTACAGACTAAGAGTAATGTTTTCAGTTCTGTCTTGAAAGCTCCAGACATATTTATATGTCAACATTATTTTGTCATAAACTTTGTAAAATATGAAGGAAAAAGAAATGCAGAACGAAAAACAAAAAAGACTTATGAAACTGAGTTGTCTCAAGGTTTCTCAATAATGATGGCAAAGGAACTTCATCACTTCAGAAATGAGGTACCAGGGTGAGGATGCATATGCCATGGTAAGAAAAGGAAACATGGAAGGGTAGGAACAGGAGTAGGCATCGATACAGTGCCCTTGGAAGCATGGGAATTTTTGACTGGATGACTACAGAAAATCCCCCTCCTCTGGTCTGGCAGGTCTCTTCTGCAATTTTTCATCCCACTTCCTCCTTTCATAGCTTACACAACAAGTGAAGTAGAAGTAAAGATGCTTTTCTACCAGTTAGAGTAAATGTTGATCACATAAAAAAAAATCAAATTGCAAAGTTTTTATCAGAAAATGAGTCAGGAAATCTGCATTCTGAATGATTCCCAGGGTAAAGTATCTTTTGGTCCTGTCCCAGTCCCACTGAACTCAAATAGCAAATTACCACTGGATTAATGGGACATAGTTCCAGAGTCTATTTCATGAGATAAGTAAGTATGTTGTACTGAAATTTCATGATGAATTTTCAAATGTCACTTCAAAAATTAGTTCTGCTATTGCAGATTGTAAGGTTACATAAACACTCAGAAAGTCGATAATAAGGGGTTATTGAAAAGATTTGAATAAGAAAATCTAATGACCACGTAATGTTACTCAGATTCTCAGGAGAAAATAAATGCTTCAGTGTTGTAATTATTATGAGACACAGGAAGTATCAGATATATAGTATAGATGGTGTACAATAAAATGTTACTCTATCTTTTCTCAGTAATGAGATTAGATAATATCAAACAAAGATTGCCTTCAGAGAGCTCTCTAGCAATAGTGAAAGGTCATTTGGACTTTGCGCAATGTGGAGAAAACAGAGACCCACTGATTCTTAATTTTTTTTTTCTCAGAACCTGGCAAAACAAAATCACCATTTACAGGCTCTGTATGAAGCATTTTCTGACAAAACAGCTGGTTTTGCCGAGCTTTAACCAAGTTACTGATCTGGGCCTTCTAACGCCAAAGGTTTTATACAGGCAACGAAAACCCCAATTCTGAAGCTTATTTTACCTTACAGTTCCCTACCAACAACTGTATCTGAGTAATCACATTACAAAATATGAGTGTGATTTACTTTTCAAAATGTATTTTGAATTTTGGGAAATTCAATTATTTTCAAAAACAGGCAGGGGGCCCCAAAACTTGTGTTGTCAGCCAAGCAAAGATAAATATTCTCTGGTTAAGAGGAAAAGAAGAGTAGCTTATATAGATGTATTCATCTTCTTTTTGAGAAGACTTTTTTGACCCTCAAGAGAGAGGAGTATAGGAAGTGCATGTGTATGCCTCCTTCATTTCCATGGGGAAGAGGAGAGAGGGGAAGGGAGGAGACAGCTCTTTCTCTCTCCCTTCTCTTGAAGCAAGCAGTTCTTTTGTCTTCCCTGTTCTTAAAGAAATTCATTACTTCCAATAAAGCGCAGACTTACACAAAAATAGCTCAGCAGTCTCATACCTATAGATTGCTGCTGGCAAATTCTGGAAGCAACAGTTAAAGGAAATGCCTGTTTTTATATCCCAAAACTCAACTATCAAGTGACTCTGCTTGAGTCAACAAGGAATAAAAATTCCTTGGGGCCATCAGGACTTAGAGGACACAAGCTAAATCTGGTGGAAGCTCCAGTTCACAAGGGACTTGAGTTTAACTCTAAAATTTAAACTCTTAGTGTTCAAATAAGTTTGAATTTAAGGGGAAAAATGTCTTGTACTCCCTGGCTAAAGGATTTTCTTCAGAATCTCTTTGTCTTTCCTGTTTAAAAATTCATAGGTGAGCCTCATTTTTCTTCTATAACTAATAATAGACGTTAGCAAACGTAATAATGAATCTGGTCAAGGTCTGCCATCAAGACTGGTCTACACCAGGCTTTCATACAGCGATTAGGAGTTTTGACTCTTTCCTTTGATCTCTTGTCTTGCCCTTGGCAGTTGGAACATTGCCAGATGGACCTTGACAACACTTCATGTCCACTCTGTGCTCATATGCTCAGGCTTCTGTGAAATTGTGCCATAATTAAATCTGTCTCCATCAACAGTCATAAGAGATTTTCTTAGGCTGTGGGGCAGGATGAAATAATTCTGGCTTCTAATGTGTTTATGTAATGATCACAGGTTGAAATTAGAGGTCTCAAGGATTTCCCTTTCTCTTGCTTATACAGAATCTTGAATTCACAAGAAAATGAAACAGAAGATAGCAGATATGGATCAAAATTAATACAACAACAACAAATAAAAGGAGCAAACAGAAAATTAAGGTCAAATCTTAGTTCTGTTAGAGTTAAAAGCAAAATATCTAGCTGTCGCAATTGAGCTCATTTTGATTAAAATATTATGAGTGAAAATATGATTTATAAATCTACATTTGTTGGGTTTGGAGTTTTTTTATTGCAGAGCTAGAGATAATTTTTCTTGGGATGAACAGCTGAATAAAAGATCCAATTAATTCCAATAGGTGACTGTAAACTAAGCAATCAATAACTATTTTCATCTATAACCTAGTGACCATCTCATGTAGTAGGATGTCATACCCATTTTCATCTTTATCAAAAATCACATTTTTCTCTGCCTTTACTTTATTTATTTCTTTTTTATTTCCTGTTTCTTGCACAAAGTTTTCTAATTGGTGGTATTCATAGAGTAGTTTTAATTTAATTATGACTAAGTTTTGTCTGTGTTCAGTCTCTCCGAGTGCTATCAGTCTGTAACTCTTAGTAGTTTATTGTCCAGAATCAGGTTTTGGAAAAAAGATAATTCTACAGTTTTACTTTATCCTTATACTGTAAGATGGTATATATGTTTTTTGCTTTAACTTTGAACATAAAAACCCTTAGAACTACAGAGAACTCATTACTTTGGAACAGAGCAAGTGTCCATCACGGATCTCAAAATTAGGATTTTGTGTAATCAGGGTAGAAAATTCTTAATTCACTTTCCCCATGGACTTTTATTAAGGAGATAACACATTCATTCGAAAATCTTCAACACAGCCACATGTTTGTCATCTCCAGGCTGCATTGTTATAAAGCATTATAACTCTTGTTGTAGCTGGGATCAGGGCAGAGCTCCAGCTGGGTGGGACGGGACAGGCAGCTCTTCAGTTAGGTGAGTCACTACATTTACCTCTAATTAATCCAGCAGTTCCTAATGACTTCCCATGCCCTATTCAAGAAGTTGCATTGCTCAGCTTCCTAACAAGTTCAAGAATGTATCAATACTTTTCCTCCAGCAACAGTATTTACAGATTTGCAGCACATTTCGTGATTCCAGAAGGAATGAAATCTGTATTTGGGGAGAATATTTTGGGGGGGCAGAGGGATGGGGTGGGGAGGTGGATTGTATGATAGTGAACGAGTACTTTCCTTCCTCTCCATTTAATTAGGAATTTTTTATAATTATGACCGTTGTCTTGCTGACGGGGCTCGGGGCTTGTAAATCTATTCTTTCTGATTCAGATTATAAAGTTAGTTCCCCAATTTCTCAGGCTACATACATAATTTGTTTTGAGAAGGATACTGTTCACAGGATAAAGAGAAGGAAGAAATATAGGCTTATGTCCTCATTTGAAATCATTAAACCAAGATTTAAACTTGGGACTCCTGTTTTGTAGTTAGTGGCTTTTACTACAAGTCTATGATCTGTAGGTTGTGAGCACATAATCCATATTTCTCAGTTATATTTATATAGGACCTAGGTAAATAAATGACTGTACCTTCCCTATGATCCATCCAGGCAAGAAGGAAGTACAGTTAACTATAGTAAAAAAAAAGTAGTAGCAACTTGGACAAATTCTGTAACTGCTCATAAGACATGGAACTTCCACAGCATATTCACATAACTGATGAAGGGCTAAGTGCCTCCTCAGCAAGTTCACTGACAACACAAAGCTGGGAGGAATGGCCGATACCCAGCTGGCTGTGCCATTCTTCAGATACCCCAGCCCTTCAGAAGGGCCCCAACAGGCTAGAAAGATGGGCAGCAAAGAATCTTCCAAAATGCAACAAAGGCAAATGTAGCATCCTGCACCTAGGACAGAGTAACCCCGCCCACCAGTACATGCTGGGGGCCCACCTGCTGGAAAGCTGCTCTGCACAGAAGGACCTGGGGTCCTGGTGGACAAAAAGCTCTCCGTGAGCCAGCAGCGCCCTTGTGGACCAGAAGGCCAGTGATGTCCTGGGGTGTATTAGGGTGAAGGGGCATGATCCTGCCCCTCTACTCAGCCCTAGTGAGGCACATCTGGAGTGCTGTGTCCAGTTCTGGGCTCCTCAGGACAAGAGAGAAGTGGAGCTCCTGGAGCAGGTCCAGCGGAAGACTATGTAGAGGATTTAGGGAATGAATGGAGCTTCTCTCTTATGAGGAAAGGCTGAGGGAGTTGGGCCTGTTTAGCCATAAGAAGAGATGACTGAGAGGGGACCTTTTCAATGTCTATGAGTGTCTGAAGGGAGGGTGTCAAGAGGATGGATCCAGGCTCTTCCCAGTGGTGTCAGGCAATAGGACAAGAGGCAATGGGCAGAGACTGATGCACAAGAAGTTCCACCTGAATATGAGGAAGAACTTCTTTACTGGGCAGGTGACTGAGCACTGGAACAGACTGTCCAGAGAGGCTATGGAGTCTCCCCCACTGGAGATATTCCAGAACCATCTGGATGCAATCCTGTGCCATGTGCTCTAGGGTGACCCTGCTTGAGCAGGGAGGTTGGACCAGGTGACCACCTGTGTTCCCTTCCAACCTTACCCATTCTGTGATTCTGTGAAATCATTTGAATGCTGGAAAATTTGGATTTTGCTAATACTCAACAAAAATAACATTCTGCCTTTCCTGGAGTCTAAGCAATTTCCTTAACTGGGTTATAAAAGTTGCATTCCAAGGGCACTGGAAAGTATTTCACTCACTTCTTCCTCAAAAGAGCATCTTGATAGAGAAATGGAAGTACTTTCATGAAATCAAACATGAAAGAATACTAAAAAAATGGGCTTCTGAATGTAAAGTTCATTATGTGTCGTTAGTTATGGACAATGGATTTTCTTTCTACATTGTGTTCTCTTTTTATTGGAAGCTTGCTGAGTGAATTTTAAGTATAATGGAGAGAAATAGCTTTCACATGCCCTGGCATGCAGCAGGAATGATTAAAGGGACTCAAATTTAACCCACAGAGTTTCTGTATTTTGGAGAGCAATTATTTTAGCTGGTGATTCTTGTTTGTTTGTTTTCCAAATCTGGGCTTATGACATAAATTAGACACTCTGTGACTATTTAACAATTTCCCACATGTGTCTTGAAGTGAAAGAAAGAGAAGTCCTCTTTATACATTTCTTGCCTCCAGGTAAGCCTACATATCCTGCGTAGTTCAACTACAGAAAGAATAGAGGGGATGTTTTTACACATGAAATGAGATGACTTTAACATTTCAGTGTGAAGAGTCCTCTACTCTTCCTGCCATCACATACCCAGTCTTATCTATAGCCAGTGGTAAGAAGTGCAGCCTCAAATCCATACTGATATTTCAATCCAGGCATTTTGAAAGACAGGGTATAAGGGGTTGTTTTATGCCGATTATTAGGTGTGATGAATTGTGATGAGGTGTTCAGGTGTTTTGATAAGCATTTCTTGAAAAGCAGGATTTCCCATTCAGACCATGCTGTCCTTTCTTGAAATTAGAGCAGAACTTAAAATATATTTAGTATTCACTCGCCCACAACAAAGGTTAAATACTTCTAGTTGCTGTACTGTTCTACAGGTTTCCAGCATTCTGGAATCTATGTTTAGTTTCCTGGTTGAAATCAAGTAAACCCAACTGCCAGCAGCTCCTACTATCCCCAGCCTGGGTTAGACCCTTTTGCCCTCCATAAGGAGAATCAGATCTTCGGGACCCCCATACCAGAAGTAACCTGCTGGGATCTCTTCAAGTGTCACTAGATTTGCTAAAAGTTGAAGAACCGGAAGATACTTTGAATAAAGCATTTCAAGTGAGCCAGTATTAACAAATGAAATCTGATTTATTTATTTATTTTAGAAAATCTGTAACCAACTCAAACAGTAAATATAAATATTTACTGATGTTTCAGATTGCTGGATTTTACTTATGTTCTTATGCCTTTGTGTGGAACACAAGCATATAAATCTGAAAACCAGATTTTTTTCCAACAACGCTCACTGTAAGTTTCATGGTCGTGACAGAAGTTCATGGCAGAACTGGGTCTTGTATTTCTGCCAATGCACAGCATGCTTGACCTGCAAAGCCCTTGCTATTCCAGAACTAAGCCACCACTGAACGAACTCTGACTGTCATGCAGACTATGGCAATGTGGATCTGTAGCAAGTTAACAGGAAAGTTACATCGAGAAATTAATTTCCACTTGTGACCTGAAGCAAGTCTCCAGATAAGACAGCAGAGAAGCATAACTTAGTGTCCCCCAATATATAACACCATTGCCTAGTAACTGGTGTTCAGCTGGCTGCAAATTTGAAGTGAATACTCAAAAAATATAATTTGATGATGAAACCAATATGAGATACCTTCACAGCATGAATAAATACATTCAAAGCAGGATAATAAATTTTGATTAGTTGGTTACCCCTTCCTATTAGCAGAAACAGTCAGTCATATTTGATCCAGTTCCTAAGCAAGTACATCACATTAACAGGGAAAATATTTTATTTTTGACAGGCACTGGTACAGTTCTTGGGAGATCACGTGTTCGTGACATCAGCTTAAGCAATTCAAGGAGAGGCCCTCTAAACCTATGGCACGTCAGAGCTCGCCACGTGAGGCGCAGTGAGCTCTTGCCTGGCTCGCTGTTGCCCAGAGCAGCTGGGAGGCATGTGATGGCTCTGGTGTGTGACAGCAGCCAGCCAAAGGGAGAGCTCAGCTTTGAGACACAGCGGTGGAAATATTGGTTTGGACAGCTGGAGAGTTTCCCAGTGTGTTGCAGTATTAAAGTGGATTGATAATTCTGGTGGAAAAGAGGACAGGTGTAAAGAACCAAGCTTCTTAGCAGAATTTCCTGTTAACTTTCTAGATGTATGTCCAAGAATTATTTATTTATTTTTAAAAAATCAAGCAGGTGCACTTATCTAATGTTAGAAACACTAGCTTAGGTTTGGGGTTTCTTTATCTTTGACTACTATATCATAATGTAAGAAAAAAGAATGACTAAGACATTTAACAGAGAAATCATCATATATTTAGTAAGGAAATTAAAGAATGAAGTAGAATGTATAAAGCTTTAAGAAGAAAAGATAAGATTTATTAGTTTTTCAGTGTCCTTTTGTGCCCAGGCACTGAAATAATGATAAAAAAAAAGAACAGTGCTGAGAAATAGTGCTCATAGGCTTCAACTCAATATATTCCGATAATAAATGTGCATTAGCCCACTGTTCATGCCATACATCTGCAGCTTGACACAATGGCAGGCTCCTGGTGTATCCCAGGAACTCAAAATCATCAATTTCATTTTTCATTCATCTTAATTCCAGTAGATCTTTAGAAGCATTATATGTGCAGCAAGTTAAAAATCTCAAAGTAGAATATTGCTATATCAGAAAATTCTACACATTATATTTTTATGAGGCATCATTTGCAATATAACAAGTCAGGGTAGTCACACAAGCTAAAATTTTTTTTCCATGTTGTGTGTTTCCATTTTTTTTCCCCTCATATTTGAACTTTTAAATTCATTTTCAAAAGTTTTATTTTTGATAATATATTGCCTGCAGTCCTGGTTCAAAATACTTTTTAGATGTTTGAGTAATTTATAAATAATTTTAAAATTTCATTACATTTACAGTAATTATTTTTCAAAACACAAAATTAAGATTGTCAAACATCTGCAGAAATTCAGTTCCTTTTCTGCTCATAACCTTATGCTTGCAGCAAAAAATTTATGTGTTAAGTTATAAAACAGATTATGTTGTCTTTTTGATGTATTCTTTCTGAAAATGTATATATTTGACAGAAATACTTAACCCTACACCTTTGCAGTTCTTATGAGTATATGCCAGTAAGTATATATTATGTCAATTAATTATAGACTGTGTTCAAACAGCAAGAGAAGAAAAATCACTCAGATATCTGATGGAAAAGGCACTTAAAGCAAAATTCTCTGAAGCATTTTACTGGAGCAACTTTAGTTTTTTGCATTCATCAGAGCCATATTTCTAATAGTAACGGCTTCTTTGTTAGACTTATATATTTTATTTTAAAATAGAAATATTCCCCGAGGAAATGCCCTTTTTTGACAGAAATATCTTTTGCAAGAACAGAATTAAACACAACTCCTAGAAACCTATGGCATCTGACCATTACACTGTACAAGTATTCAGCATCCTCATTCAGTCCCCAACAGGGTCTTTCCATTAGAGGTAGTAGAGGACCTAAGCGGGCAGATCTGAGAGGCCTAAGACAAAAAAATTCCTCTTATACACCCCACTCGATGATGTCTAAACCTGAAGGCTGTTAAGATCAGTTGGTTCCTCCCTGATTGATTTTAAGGTTCCCTTAAAATTTTGTTTCAGTGCATGCCCAGGGCTTCCCCAGCCCCAGGAGATCCTTATCTCCCACCTAAACCTGATGCAGATGTGGAAACAAGGCATTTCTCTGCCAGGCTCCTGCAGGGTCTGACACAGGCTGACACAACCTTACAAAAATGTTGTGGCTGCTTTTCTTCCAGTTGCAGCTGAGGGGAAATGCAGTGGCCACAGAGATTCAAACATCAACCAGGAAAGAGACACTCTGGATCGAGTTCTCTCCTCTGCCTGAGGGATTCTAACTGACATAACCTACCTCCCAGGAGAGTCATGTCAGAACTACGGTGTAGGTTATTTGAGGGAACAGAAGCAAGGAAGTATGTGAAGGGGTGCTCTCGGCATATTCAGGCCACATTTTACTTCCAAGGGTTAGAAACAGAAGGCAGATGAGTTTATAGGTATCTGAGCAAAGCAAGTCTGTGTTGTGTTTGATTTAAAGTACAGAAACAGTCTTTGGAGAAGGGACCCAGAAAATCCTCCAGCACCCTTCAAGTCCTGGCCATCAGCTTATGGCACCAAGCCCCTTTTTCTCTTGAATTTCAGTGCTGACACAGGACAGGGACAGCAAAATGGGATCTAACCATGCGTAATAATCGTTGTTCACTGAATGCATGGCCTCGTTGCCTTATAATGAACCTTTATGGCTTTAAACCTCTCTTAGTAAGGAGAATTTTGGACCCCACTCTAAAAGACATGTTAAATATCCTTTCTCTCACTTTCTTCTTTCTCTTTCTCTCCTTACCACTCTCTCTCTCTCCCCTTCTCTTTTTTCTAAAGAACAGTAAACCCCATAGCCAAATAAAAGGCTGGATAGAATTTTCTGCCACCATTTGTATGTACTTACCTGGACCTTTTGAAAATAAAATATTCTTGTGGAGCCACTGTTCTCCAGCAAACCCCTATTTCAAATATAATGTTCATCTGTACTATGCAAACTTGTCCTTTCCCAGTATCTTTTCCTTTCTGGATCCTGTTCTGAAACAGCTAATCCTCCTCTTCCTCTTCACTTACAGCCTAAGTGTCACCCAAAACTTAATTTCCACCAGGAAAAAATGCCTAAAACATAATTAAACATGCATATTTTTAGCTATTAAGCACATTTCTTCATTAAATGCAGAGATTCAAGAAATGGAAAGAACCTGGCTTAATACTCAAAGCATGAAAGTAATTAGAGAAAAAAAAACCCCAAAATATTATTTCACATCAAAGCTAAATATTTGCGATATGAAAAGACTTGCATTACTTTCTAAATTAGATACCTTTCTCATGAGTCTTGCTTTCTTGGTGCCATCATTACTGGAAACCACTTGTAAGAGAAATCTGGATGCTGCACATCCAGCCAGTTACACTCAAAAGGATGGTTAGAGTGAAAGTGAGATACAAGTTTGAAATTGAGTTATTATGGCTTTTTTCCCCTCCACATTCACTCAGTGCCATAATATTATGAAGTTTAATTCTGTGAATCTTTGTATATCTCATATCAATATTGCTCTTGTGATTATTTGCAGAGCAACAAAGAGGGAGTACATAATGCTTTGATTTTAATATACCATGACCACTTTTGTTAACATTTTCCCTGCTTCATGAAATTCATAAAAGGAGGAAAACATAATATGACTGTAATAATTCCAATGGTTATAAAAGTTCTGCACAGTGTAGCACCAGGAGGCTGAATTAATTTCAAATTACTATGGATAACAACAGGTGCAAAACCAAATAGGTATATGAATGAGCATACAGGGACATGACATGTAAGTACCTATTCCATACAAAGAAATATAGCAAAAAGGATTGTGACAAATATACTTGCTTTACATGACAGGTAGTTTCTTCATGCATTTCTATTTCTATATCTTCATATCCTTAAATAAAATCTCATCAGTTAGGTTCATACGGACAAAATTTTGGTCAACACTCAAGTTTATTATTGGATCCTGACTTTTGGCTTACCTTGTTTAAGTACCATTGTGTATCTTGGAATTGTTGTTTCCCTGAAAAACAATGTTTATAACGAATGAACAATAACCAAAAATATTTGAAGAATCTACTGCTAGGCAGAATGGTATCATTAAATCTTCTATAGTTTAGTCTAGTTTATCAGAAAACCTACAGATAAAATAATTTACAAGGAAAGAACCTGAACATTCCCTGACATGCATTCTGACTATATTTCTCATAGCTTAGGAACTTTAAACTGTAGGGGATCCGATCCAAGCAATATAATATAATTGTGATTTGTATTTACATAGGCAAAGTGCAAGTTAGTAGACTTTGAGAATATTATCACAATAGTTGATACTTAGGACCAACTTATGCCAAATTTTTGGGGGGCTTAAGAACTAGATTTACAGTAAAGTATAAGTTAATAAAAACGTAAAACTAGAAAAGAACTTTACACCCAGAATTCTGATTTCATTTCAGACTTTCTACATCTTCTCTAGATACACAAGATTCAGTATCGAAAACCTTGATTTTGTTCTAAATTCTACAAGTTATTCCCAAATGTGTGTAATGTAAGAAATTGCCAAAACGGGAAAAAAATTATATTCTTTAACTTGTTCTGATAACATTTCAGTGTCCTCAAAAGCTCTTCTGTGCTTTTCAGAGAGGCAGCAGAGTTCACAGGCTGAGAAGAGACAGCCAAAGCCATTCAAACCCCTGTACTTGAACAAGGCATTTGACACTGTTTGCCATGGCCTAGTCCTACACAAGGTGGCAAGCTGATGGACAAACGGTCAGCGGGATGGACTGGAAACTGACCCACAGGCTGAAATCAGAGGGTGCTGATGGATGCTTTTTACTCAGGCTGGCTCCCTGTCACATACAGGGTCCCACAGGGATCAGTACTTGCCCCCACCCTATCCAACATCATAAATGATCTGGATGATAGGTTTGAAAGCACCCTCACTAAGTTAGCTAATGACGCTTACATGTGTAGAGTATTTATTGCTCAAGGAAGTTCAATTTCTTATTGTAAGTGTTCCATAGAGTACTTTTTATGCTGTCTTTATGTCCAGTTACTTCTTTAGATACTACTAGTTCGTCACTCCTGAGTAATAAAGAGGCTACTCACATCTAGTCTGCACAAATTTTCAGATTTTGATGTTGCATGAACTCTGCTCAGCAGTGGCGGAGAAAGGGAGGAACAAAGAAAACAGTTGTGTTGGATTTTTTCACAGTTATTGTCTGATGGTTTTGTACTAGGGCTTAATATTTTCTCTATATCGGAAATTATGGAGCCAATTTTCCAGTGTAATTTTGTATGAAAATTGGATTCTTTGGTGTCTACTTAGAAGTGAAAGTAGAGTTTGGAGAAACCTTCCTCTGTGAAAGTTGTTTACTTTCAGAAAAGTTCAGTTTCTATAAATATAAACTTTTGAGGCTTCTGTTTCACTTTGGTATTTGGTACTTACAAATGAATTCAAAAGAAGGGAATATGCCTCCACAAGAAATCACACATTAAGCATGACTGTCTAGAATTTTTTTCTTGAGGAAGTTGAAATCAGTAGAAGAAACATAGAAGTACTTTTTTATAAATATTATTTTCATTGTTAACTATATAATCTGTTATAAAGGAGTTACTTTATTAAAATGTAGTGTATCCATAAATGTTGCCAGAAGTCAAACTCAAGTCTTCAGAAAGGCGTTATGTTTGATTAGAACTCAGTGCTGCATAAGATGCATTTATGGGTGACCTGGAGAGTTCACCTAGTGAGAATCACTTCTCACCATGCAAGAGCTGCAAATTGTATTTGAAATTAATATTTCTGATTTAAATTGGCACTTCTGAGCCTCCTGTTGACTAATTCCTGTTTGCTTAAGCAGTAACTTTATTTCAGCTGAAAATATCCTCAGCAGACACACTTTCAAGTTCTGTACTTCATGCTGCTCTAACGTTGCAGGAAGAATCTCAAACATTTATCCCAGACACAATCGCCAGGGTATTGAAGTGCCTTGACTTTTCCCCTGCCATTTTTGCAACTATTATGCTGAAAGAGGAGCCAGTGTAGTAACTGAAAAATTCTGCTTTCTTCTCAGCCTGTGTCTCTTATGAATTTTTGATTACCAGCTGTTCTACTGCTGCCTTATGACCGCTGGTCTTCCCTGTGCCAGCCCTACTATTTTATCCTACGACACCGTCCTGATACCTTTCTACAATTTCTGAGAAGTGTTTTAAAATACAGCAGCACCCAGGAAGAGAGCTCAATTCCATGCTTCTCATTCTGTGAATATAAATACATTTCTATCTCAAATGACAATGAATAATCCAAATGGAAAAAAAAATAATCAGTCTTTTAATCCATTTAAAGTGTTTCAAGTTTGTACTACATCTGCCTTCATCTTCTAACATGCACTCTTCTTGACTGACATTTTTACTTTTGAAACACTTCTTCCTTTCCTAAGTAGAAGCAACCACTTCTCCAAAGAGAAAAATGTAAAAGAAATTTGGCAAAAGCCAAGATTTTGAAGTTTCCTTGCTCCAGCTTTTGTTTTGTTCGGTTTTGTTTTCCCAATCTATTATGTTTTGCTTCAGTTGGAAAACTGTAGGTGTCTACATCAGCACATCTTTGTAATATCCTCTCAGAAACATTTTTACCATTACCATTTTCTGTCCTGCCATAGTGCCAGAATTTTCATTGTGATTCTAAAACAACACTGTCCTTTAATCAATATTCTTCAGATCACAGGAAAATGAGAGGAATAATACTTCTTAAAGCTTACTTGCAATTTAGTTACTGACAACATTATTTATACTCAAAAAGAATGAAGTTTAGCTACAAAATAGCTCATCAATAGGACAAAAAGGTACTCACTATACAGCATCTGCTTCTGCTACATAAGTATAAAGGTGCAGTTAAGTGGCTTCATGAAACTAATTTCCATAGCCATTTTCCAAAAACCCAATAGAAGTAAGCTACAGCTAAATGTAGCAACTTAGACAACAATTACTTGGCTTAAACGACAGAACTGTGCCAAGCCCTGGTGGTGTGAACTAAAGATTCATTCAGGTAGCTTCCCCTCAAGAGTGAGCTCAGAACATTCTATATGTTGTAGCCAGACGAGAGTGAAAAGCTGCATCCCTAAAGCACCTGCTCCTTTACAACAGAAGTCATATTTCATAAAGCCAGTGCTTTAATTGCCCTGATATCATATAAAGGTGCTCATCTCCCCTGGCAGCCATTTGTCAAATGAATAAGCATAACTGATCAGATGAGTAATTTTTCCACAAACTGCAGCTAACAGCTCAGGTTTTCCCACAGCTGTGGGATACCGCCAGCTGTGTGCTTGAAAGTGTCTTACAGAGATTACTAGTTAAGAGGTAAGTGGCCTCACCCCTAAAACGGGGTATTTTTATTCACAGTGTAATTGTCTAGAATAAAACACCAGAGATCTAGCAAGTAAACTTACAAGATTTCAAATGCCTAGAGTGATAAATGTTCTCAGATAAGATACAGACCGTTGCAGTCTAGGTCTGGCTCTTTGCCATATACTGAGTCCTGGGCATCGTGGTAACGCCAAATGCTGATGTATAACCACCTACTGAAATTGTTCTCAGTGTCTGCGACAGAGATGCACCTATTGCTCCCAAGGATGTGCTGGGAAACGCTTGGCATGAACTATATATCTGACAAAGCAGTGTCACATTCCGCTCCTTCCTGGGTCCTTTAGATCAAGTCCACACTCAAAAATCCGGTGGGCAGCTGAGAATCTGATGGACAGAGATGAGTGAGAAAAGCTCATAGAGAAGGTACAATTATAAGAGCAAAGTTGGGCATTTGTTGCTCAGTCGATTTGTTCACAAATACAGTTCTGAAATACTGGTTCATTAGAGAGAGGAAGGAATAGCACGGTACTCACACTGAACTTTGGTATTTAACACTGCTGATCCCCAAGAGCGTGAACAGTGCTATGCAAATCAGATAAACAGAAAGTCGTTCTGACTGTTTCTGAAAGGTGGGTTTCAGGTGTGCATGAAGTTTCTGTTGTTCTTGACAAGTCTCAGAATTTCTTTGATAAATTTAAAATACTGCATAAAACACCTTTCATTTTCACCTGTATCTTTGAGAGAAGAGTATGGAGATGGAGAGGGAAAACAGTCTGCAGTGATTAAGACATTTGTAGAAACATATTACAAGTCTAAGAAATATAAAGAATTTTAAAATTATCCCTACTGCTTGAAATTTTGTCATGCTCAAGAAAAAAAGTACATTATAATTTGATATTTAGTGTCTGATCATTCTTCTTTCATTTTTAAGCTTCTCTGTAAGAAAATAGACTCTTTCTCCAGTCATTGTTACAGCCATTATTACATGAAATTAAGATTATACATGTAATATAGATGTAATATTGTTTGAGAACAGTCTATCGGCTTTCCCCAAAACTTGAAGTGTTTGTAAAACCATGGTTTAAAATCATAAATCCCTCCTAATCAAGTATTTCTTTCAGGTTAAAGATGAATTTGAGATAAGTTTGTGATGAATATTTCCTATTTTCTTTTTTATAGAAGAGTTTCAGAAACACCTTGGACAAAGCCACTTACAAGATATTAGTAGCTTACTCAGGAAACCTAGCGTGAGCCTTTTCTTTGTGACAGTATTTTTAGCTTTGAATGTTACTGTTTTTCACAATTTTATTTATTTCTCCTATATACTGCACTTTCTATGTTTGTAGCATTTATTGCAAATATATAGGATATAGTCTTGGAACTGACTTTCAGGACCATAGATATCCCCCCCTGAGTATAACTACCATTTAATTTTTTTTTCCATGAAATGAAATCTCTTATTTTGTCTTTCATCCCCAATGAGTCTTTCCCCTTTTATGGGCACATGAAAATTCCCACTGTCATACACAGAAGACAGCAGCTTCCCTTTGTACCAGTCACTACAGCTCAGTCAAGACTTTTAGAATTGGTAAATAAGGATCACCAAATATACATACTTGTGCAATATATTTCCTCCTGAAGTAAAGGAGAACATGAATCAAAATTCAACCAAACTTTGATATTTCAGATCCAATATGTTCACTCCCATTAATGGCTATAGCTAAATATTCAAGCCACCATTGAACTAGGCATCTTTGGATTAAGGATTGTGTCTTCCTGTGGTTTCATAACACAAACCCACAGCAGTCAAATCCAATAATCTTCTAGGGGTGACAACGCAATTGATAGTACATGTTGTTGGATATACTTCCAATCCTTGCAGAAAAATATCTGCATTTACACAAGATTTTTCTACTTTTCTGTATGCAGAACAAAGTAATTTTGTAAATATTTATTGTATTTTGAGCACACTCAGAGAAATCTTTGCATCATTCAGTAAGAATTATTTTATTTACAATAAGCCCATTGGCATTCTGAAAGTGTTGGTTTAAGAAAGCTTTCATTAGGGGAAAGGAAATTTTGCCACTACAGTTTTTTTTAGTAATTGATTCAAAAGACTTTCATAATTAGGATAATGAATAATGCTTTCTTATACATTTTTCCTGTAAATATGGGGAAGAATACATCTCAAAAAGAGTATGCAAATTCTACCACAAACTGAATTCTCTGATTTAAGATGTAATCTGTTCAGTTGTGCTGCTGGAAGTAATTACTCTGATGGATAAGGTAGCAGCGAATAAGGCGTATATCTCCATCTGCTCTGCTCAGGGTTGCAGTGCAGTTGTGGGTCTCTGCTCCGCGCTGCAGCTGAAGTGCATGGGCCAGCCTCTGAAGGGCAGCAGGAGGTGTGCTGGGCCCAGACTGCACACCCCGTTCTCTGCTGAGTGTGCTCTAAGGACAGGCATGTGCAGCAGACCGTGGGACAGCTGCCAACGCCTCGGTAACTCCGGCAGGAAGATGATGATATCTGACCTGTTTTCTGCTGCTGTAGCCATGGGGCAAGAGCTCACGGCTCAGGACAGGCGTGAGCACTAGGGAGCTAGCTTATAAGACCAAGCTGTTATAAAAACAGATTTTTCTTGTGATTTTGCAGAATTTCCTCTAAGAGTGACAAGCATATCTTTCCAGGTCTCTCTTTTTCTGAGACAGCAATGTACTGTGGCAGTAACAAATTGTCCCCTTTTCTTGACATTTTAGTTTGGCTGGCAGCCTGTTGGTCCATCCTCTCCATGTTGGAGGTTCCCATGCCTTATTGCCAACTTTGTGTATTTTCTATATTTTAAGTTTTTTCTCCAAAATTATATGATTAGGTGAGAATCTAAGGGCGTTTTGGGGGCAGGATTTTTTGTTTGTTTGTTGGTTGGTTGGTTGGTTGGGTTTTTTTTAATCTTGTGAGCATTAAGTCAGAAAAATGATATTTTCAGGCCTCACTCATGATTTTCATATTCTTGGAGACAGCAAAATTAACCTCCCTTGCCACCTACTCACTTCCTAATCAGCTGCACCAGCAGAACAAGGGAGACAGAGGTATAATGCTCCCATTACCTCCCAGACCCAGCATTATCCGTGTTGTCTTGCAGGGCCAAAGCGAGGTTCAACTTCTTTTCCTGGTCCCAAGTGAGTACAGATTTCCTAAAATGGAGGCTACCTTCAAAACATGAGCAGAGGCAGAGGGTTTAGTAGGAGATTCTTCAAACTATTGAGCATTACTGCCTTCTTATCTTTACAGGAACAGTTCCTGCTTCAGAAACTATGCAAGTCTATACTATACTTTCTTAAGGGAATAGCAGCTTTTCCTCAGACTCATTCTACAGATAAAAAATTGTAACAAAGTTAAAATTTGTTCCTGTACCTCAAAACTGTAAGCCCTCACAGTTAAGTCTTGAAAGCACCATGCAGGAAAGTGAAATGGCCAACATTGGGAGGCTGAGTGGCTATTTTTTACCTTATTTAACACTACCAGAATGTACTTTCTTCCTCTTGGGAGACAATGCTTCTGAATCCTTTCCTAAAGGTTGTTACCTCTGTCCTCCTGTCAAAGATGAAACAGAGATTGTTCCTCCCTTCCAAAATCCAGCTGTAGATGGTGATAATTCGGTGGTTTGAGCATTTAGACTCACTTGCCTGAGGGTTGTCTTCTAACCTACCAATCCTGCAGCTGCAGCTGGGCCCTGCTCGCCACACATTAAGTTTCCCAGAGTGTGCAAGAGGGCAAATTTCACCTCCGCCTTTGGAACACCTCTGAAACATAACCATACCATATTCAAAGTGCACAAGCAGGAGACAAGGGAAGGCTGTTACACTTACTTACTTGCTTCCACCCACTGCTGTGTCTTATTCCAGAATAATACCACCTCTGTGTACTCAAATGCATAAGGAACTGCTGCTGCTCTTCTCCTCCTGTCTCTCATAAAGACAAAATACAAAATACATTCAGGCTGCTCAAACTTCTTCAGCTGAAAATGAGAATGCTTATTCTTTTTATCCATCCCTTCCCCTATTTGAACTCTGTTGCACTTGCTTGCATGTCCCTATCTCTGAGTTCAGTCTGAGATTATTTCTTCCCTTCCTTTTCAGATGCCATTCTGTCATGGTAAGAGGTGAGGTAAAGAAGAGAAAGGAGCAAGTTGCTTCTTTGGTGCAAAAACCCCTATGACTTCACTGCTTTTCCTTGTCCCATTTTTGCAGAGCTCCACTCCCTGGTCCTGTCTCCACCATATCCAAATGCAAGCACCCAAAAGTCCTTCCCGTGCTGGATGACTGTGTAGATGCATCCAAAAACGTCCTTTTATGGAATCCCACATGGTCCACAAGCGTTAACTGGTTAACTGGTTAGCTGGCTGGGTTAAGCCAGGCTAATGGACAAGACATCCCTGGTGAATTCTACTCAAGCTTAGAGACAAGCAACAGTCTGAGCTTGGGTTAGGGGATGGATGTGCCTCATAAGCACAGTTAAACAAATGAAAGCAAGAAGGACTTTTCAGACCCATAGCTTTGGTTTTCCATAATGCCTATGCGTGCTTTTCCCCCCTGATATTAACTTTAGCTATAGATTCTATGTGTTTAAAGTTTGGATTATCATTTTATTTGTTAACCTAAGGGTACTCAGCCGATCCTGCAAGCCTAGTTATTGCTTGATCTGTTCAAAAGAACATCACTTTTTCTTTACTTGCAAGTATTATCGTTGTCAAATATTAAATGATTTGCTGAACCATTGTGTAATAACGTGTCCCATAACATGTTTGTCAGTGGATATATTTAGCTGGTTTGGCTATTGTATTTTTACAAATAAATTACATATTTTAGTTCTTTTTAACTGAAAATATATGAATTTAAATTAAGCCTTATCAAGTTACTACATGTACAGATATGAAGAGGCTCCCAAAACACCTTTTAAAAAAAGACAGTAAAAATAGGCAGTAAAAATAGGAGAATGGCATTCATTCTTTGAAGTATATGAATAGCATCAGCTAGTAAACTATGAGCCCCCTATTTGACATTCAAAAATCAATCCAATATTTATTTTCATCTTCTAAGTCAGTTGGAAGTAGATTTGTGGAGGAATTTAGAAAAGTAGCTTAGGGAGGGAAAGTTGATGTTAGATATTTTCACAGTTTTGTTTTTAGTTTTACTTCTCAGTATTTGTCTCCATGAAATGGCACATTTTCTGGGTTTTGACTTGTTTTGAATCCATTTAAGATATGTAACACTACTGAAATCAAAAGCAGAACTTTGCCCTGACTAAATAAGGGCTGTGATTCCCCACTCGACTATTTATGTCCTTACCTTTTATGTTCTTAGTTAAGCATAACTTTTTATCTTCACCTCCTAAACGGGAGAAATTTGTTGTTGACCTCTGATCTGACGGTGAGTAGAGTCCAGGACTGTGGCAGAAGGATACAGAGAAAAACGTCTATGCATACATGATTCCAATGTGTTTTACAAACACCTGGGGGTTTATCAGAACTTCTGGGAGAAATTCAGTTTATAATTCCATATTTCAGGGACTTTAAGGATTTAAAATTTTTTGGCAGATATCCAGAGAAAAATGAAACTTGCAGGTTTAACGGCTAAGCAGTTTTTGGGAGAAGTGTTGTTCACTGTTAGCAGATTTCTCCATCAGTCGTTTAAAAATGTCAGCGCCCAAGGGCCTCACTGCACCACTGGATAGGTAACTCATATACTCAGGTTCAACAAAACATAGCAGAGACTCAGTCTTGTGTTAGCGGATAGAATAGGCATAGTGCAAATACATTTCAAAGTGATTTCTAGCGAAGCCTAAATTCTTTAAGGTGCTTTTAATGGCTAGGCATCAACAGCACTGTGGCAAGTCATCCATATGAATGGAAATCATGCAGGAATCCTAAACCTCTAAACTTCATTACTAAGCATGGTAGAAAAACTCTCCTGTTTTGGAAAATGACTTGAAGCTAGAGAAAAAACTTACAGATGCTTCTCTACTAAGCATGAAGCCTGGGATGAATGTGGCCTCATCTATTTCAGTGGGGCTGACCTTCTCATCCTGAGGTTCAATGTGTTTCTCTAGCTGCTGATGCAAGAAAATTGTTGGGAGATTCTGTTAGTCAGCTGCCCTTAAGGCTGGTTTATAATTACTGAAGACAATTACAAGATATGTCAAACTATTATCTGATGTTATCTGAACAGGTTAAAACTCATTAGAAACCACATAAAAGCTTTATTCATTAATGCCATGAAACAGTCCAGTACCTCATTTTTGTGTCATAGGTAAATTTCTCTGCTTTTAGGAGCACACCCTCCTATGTACAGTATTGGCCTGCAATAGTGGCCAAGTAGATTAAGTATAAATTCAAAAATCATTAGATTTGGGTTATAATTGCTTTCGCTACCATTAAGGCGTAGGTTAGGGAACAAAATCTTCATAGGGATAGTCTGAATCTCTTTTGTTTCTTCAGTCTCCTGTTCAAACCTGCTTGCTCTTGCTGCCACATTGTTTGCTGTGTTCTGCCAGCTATACACTCTCTTGCATAATGTACCCATGGCCTGGGTCTCTGTGTGTGATGTTACAGAAGTAATTTACACTCTCAGAAATACAGCTGATAGTCATCAGAGAGTGCAGGGAAATTTTTTTTATTATGTGTATTTACAATTTGTCTGCAAGTTTGGTCTTCGTAGATGACTATTGAGTGCCTAGCAGGGTTGACCTTCCACCGCAGCTCAATAAACTGTCCTGTTGATTTAGCTTCTGGCTGATGATTTTTCTCACATTTGGAAGCTCTGCTTCACACAGATTTCACAGATGTTTTCTTTCATTTTGCACAAAGTAAAAGTCTGTAGGTTAAATGCATTTATTTATATATTCTATGGAACAGCATGCTTAAGAGCATTTAAATGTCAAAAGAAAAAATAAAGCTTTTTAAGTGAAAAAATTAAAAAAAGATGTCTCCATTTCTTAAGCATAAAATTTTTTTAAAAAGCAAAAATCCAGTCATGCCATGAATTACAGTAAAGAAGCTGAAGGTACACAGCTAAGAAATATAATATTAACACACCTTTCATTTGGGAAATATTTATGCTAACATACTGCTTGACACACTCAAGTAAGTGAGGTAAAAAGCACTTAAGTAAGCTTATAGGATTCCATTAGCTCTACAAGTCTTAGACCTGAGATTGTAGCAATAAGCTGCTTTTTACAGTAAAATTTCCACAGATTACACTTCCTGTCTCTTAGTTACATCTTGAGTTCTTGCTTTATCTTCACCTCAGATTAGATAAGTAGAAGGAAAAAAAAGCGTTTGCAATTTCTGCCTCAAAAATGGCAGAGTTGAGCTGCAGCTTTCCATTTCCATCATGAAAATGGAGGATAACAGGAGAAAGGCTGGAAAGTACCTGTTTGTGTGAGGCTCTTCCTGGGATCATGTGTTTTTGACTGTGGAGAAAAAAAATCTGTTTAAGAATTAAGAAAAAAATTTCCAGATAAGTTCAAAAATGGGGTCAAAGCTTTTCTGATTTGAACCAAATCTGGCCACTATTCATAGAATCATTTTAACGGGGTTAGCTGATATATAAAAAATTTCCCAATTTGTCAGCGTTCATACTTCTAGAGGTGTTCTCACGACACAGCTGTTGTCTAGAAAAATTCTGTAAAATTAATTAGTTATGATAATCTTTAAAAATTGCATTTTAGACAACTAGCTGACCCAATTCTCCCATACCTGAGGTGAACTTGTCAAAAAAATTAATAATTTCTATGAAACATAAGCTCAGAAGTCCAGCTTAGACTATGAAAAGGCAAGAGTTCGGATTTTCAGATCTGTGCCTAGGTTAGTTAGTTAAACATTCAGATGATCTATTCCACCAGAATATTCTGTCAGCAATATCTCAGGAATATTGAAATCAATAATCTCTACTGAAAAAGTTCTTTAAAGGCACTTTTGCACAAAACCCCCAAAAATAAACAGCCAGATAGCTAAAAACCCTAGAGATTCCAACCAAGAACTATAAAATAATCTTGGCATCTTCTCCACTGTACTATATCTGACAATAGATACTTCAGAAGAAGTATTTTATTTTATGTATAGTCATAAACTGCTTATTTTTCTCTGCCAGATTCGAATGAAAATGTCTACAGTCATTTACCCTAACAGTACAGTAGTAAAACACATTTGGTGAAAATACCTTGTTAATATAAACAGAATTGCTATCCAAACTTGTGTCTTTTTAGACTGGAATTACTATTGATGGTGTAAGCTTTGTGCAGATCTGTGGATGAAGCTCTGTGGCCCTTGTCTGGATTTAACTGGCTTCAACAAAAGAGCCGAACACCTTTCTCACTGCTAGAGAGCACAAGCACTGATCGTTGCTAACAGAAGCAGACACGGCTTGCTGATGGCCGGATTTGAGGCAGCTTCACTTCAATTTTAAAAATTACTTTATTGTGATCCTAGCACGTGAATTTTGACTTTTACCATTGGAGAACCTGACCCAAGTAGCCTTTCTAGCAACAATGAAACTATTATTTTTTACAGTAGTGCCCAGTGACTCCCAGCAAAGACCACTAAAAAAATATACAGAGTTAAAAAGCAAGCCATATGTCCAAAAGACATAAAATTTCAAACAAAAAAGTCATATGATGACAACAAGGAAGTGTTCTTATCCCATTTAGGGGATTTGGAACAGTAAGAGATGAAAAGATTTGCCAACAGTCACCCAGTGTGTCAATGGCAGAGAAGAAAACAAATCTAGAATTTCTGTCTATTGTCCGAAGTGCAGCATTTCAGAGCTGATTTCAGCAGTTTACTTTTAAATCAAGATTCAGTGGTACTCTCAAATAACTTTTTAAGCTTTTTTAGCTTTTCAAAACTTTATCTTAAACTTCTCCTTTCTATTTACATTTGTCATAACTCTCGCAATAGTTCATCCTGTATATTACAGGATATATTACATGATATATTTTATAGGAAATACCATCTCATCTCAATTTGACCATGAACAAATATTCATCTCTCCTTATGAAGGCAGCAAAGGAAATACATATCTTCAGTTCATTAGATATCACTCGTCTCCAAGAAGCTGGAGAAACCTTTGTGATTCAGGGTTTGTTCTTGCTCACACTATTTTCCAAATTGAGGAATACCACTAAATGTGGTGGAATAAGATGCGCATAAAATGGTGTGAGGAAAAGAAGAACCTGGCCTTTCTCTTCTTGTAGAACTCCTCTTTTGCTTTAGAGGTATAAAGGACTCAATGAGACTCATGCAATGCAAATAAGCCAAGTTCAACATTATTTGAAAGATATATATATTTATATATTCATGATGCGCTTAAAATCAATATATCTTTGGGGGAGAGGAAGTTGAAAAGGCTATAAATAAATACAGATAAATATTCCAGTAGTTCTTTTCCTCTTCATGTTTGCAGAGTCATGCCAACATATTAAATATGTTTGTTCTTAGATTTTTGCAATTGTGTTTATTATTTCTGTAAAACACAATAAGTATGTGCAGAAAAAAATATCACCACTTGGAGGCTTTCAGCCAGTGCACTGAAGAAAGAATCACTAAGAACTCTGATCTTTAGCAGTGACATGACACAGCACTTTGTAAAGAGAATACCAGTGACTCTGTTATTTGCTTTTAAGTCATTAATTTTAGTTTCTCTAAAATATAACTACTTTCTAATATATGAATCAGATTCTTAACTAGTAAATTTCCACAGGATATTTATCTTACTGGGGTTATGTTGTGGACTTGAAAATTATTAGTGCACACACTTAACTGTCAGAAGTAATGAAAAAGAATAGTTTCCTTTCTGGTAAAGGAAAATATTATTAGTATTTCAAGCTGTTTCCATACAGTCATCACCAGTGTGACAAGTGTGGGAGTCACATAGTGCAGAGGTACGGGGCAGCAGATGGAGGTGTGCTAACAATCCAACTTTTCAGTGCCATGTCTCAGGAACAGGAGAGCTGTTTGCATAGCCCTGCTGTAATAGTGCGCCTGTGTGAGTGCGTGTGGGCATAAATGTGCATGCAGGGACAGGCAGACATGTCCTTGCCTGAGTGTCCATCTGTCATTCCTTCCCCAGACCTTTTGCATCTGTTGCCACTCTCAACCATATTTGCCAGAGGAAGGTTTGAAAGGTTTGAAAATCTTACTGTTCCTCCTGCAGTAATGAAAATGGATGACCAAGGATAGGAGAAGGTCCCTTAGAGGCAGGGCTGCTATGTAAACATACCCTTGATTAGAAACATAAGACTTGATCCAGAAAAGAAATGGTCACAATGACTAAGCACAAGAAAAGCTCCAACTACGCTTGCATAGGACTAGCAAAATGCTTGCAAGATTGAGTCAAGGAACACCTAAACTTCACTTCTTATTGCTTTTACTTCCTGCAGTGGGTATAGGGATATTACCAAGGCTTTTTATTCCACTCCTCTGAGCTCCTCAGTGATTGATATGTACCTGTGTCTGAATTAGCAAAGGAAGTAAGATGGTGTCCCAGAAATATTAAAAGTGTATCTAATCCACCTAAACATACGAAACATCACTCTAATAATGACTGATGAACAGAATTACTTATAAATAAGAGCACGATGGATGTGACATGAAGACAGGTACCAGCCCAGGGGTATTGGAGGTGAGGTAGTGAAGGTTGGAATAGTCATGCTGATCAAATCATTAAATCTAATTTTATTCAGACTCAAGAATCATTAAGAAATTCTTTATTTACATTCTGAAAATTTTTTTTCCTGACACTGTAGCTGTTAAATGAAACAATGCTTTGCCAAGCTGTGCGGCAGACTTTGAAGAACCACAATCGGTTTCAATGTAGCCATTCAAATAGGTGGGTGTTGCCACTGACGGCCAGGCTAGAACGATGCTCAAGGTCATACGCTCATTCTCAATTCATGGTGTTTACAAATAATATAGTGTCTAAGAATCATGTGCTGTACTAGGCTTCAATAGTTTATGTTAACATCTTCAATCTGTATTAAAACAGGACAGAGAGCCAGAGAGTAAACTTGTGACTTCCGCAATACTGGGAAAGTATGGAATTACAGGGAGAGATCTATGTAGGACTAAGTAGGCTGCCCAGGACAGTGGCTGAGTCACCAGCTTTAGAGTTATTTAAAATACATGTAGATGTTGCACTTGGGGTTATGGTTTAGTGGTGGACTTGGCAGTGTTTGGTTAATTATGAGACTCAACGATCTAAAAGTTTTTTCCAGCCTTAACAATTCAATTACACTGTGATTCTGAGTCTCAAGAAAGTGTAAACCCTTGGCATTTATTTTATAGAGTGAAGAAGATAGGGGGTGCACCATCCAGCCATTTGGGACAACATTATATTCTTTATTTTACATTCAACAGAAAGGGGAGAGGTACACTTCCCTCACTTCCCATGGACATCATAAATGACTAATATTAGCAACCTGTTCCTCCAAAGCCATCATGCCTTTTGCCTACCCTGGGAGGCCCATTAAGTTTGCCCTACACGTCATGATCTCTGGACACACTGGAATGGAATTGCATTTGGGTAAAGTTATATTAATTTTATGTATATTTTACTTCTCAATAGTTTAAGATTTTGACACTGCCGATGCATAAGGACACTGATTTTTATTTGCACATAAAAATATTTTAGAAGGTCATTTTTGGAGCCTCAGATTCTGGTAAGTTTCAGGGGAGAAAAAAAATCATGTCTTTTCACAGTATTGAAACACTTCATCTGGTTGACCTAGGAATATTGATATTAAATCTTTGGAAATTCTTTATTTAATTCAATATATAAAAAAATAATGTCATGAAAAATAGTTCAAGCTCGGAAAAATTGAACTGTAAACATGTACTGTTCCCATCACTACATGATGTGAATCTAGCTGGGACGTATTTTTTTAGAAATATGAAATATACAGATCATTCTAATCACCTTATTGTCATAAAGGATAAATGCCATAAGTTCCGTGATCAAAGCATTATACAAGACTGCATTTGTACTTAGCATAATTGAGGCTTAAGAATGTTCTCTAAAGAAAGAAAGGTCACCTTTTATTTTGAAATATCATTAGATCACTGGGATCATATGTTAATGTCACTACATCTGCTAAAGGAAAAAGAGTTTTATTTACTGTACTCCTCTTGGAATTCTAGATATTTTTAAAAAATGGAGAATGGGAGCTTGGCTAGTGACTCTTAGAAGATCTAACAAGCTTGACTTATTAAAAAAACACCAAAGCTATTCTCATACTCTCATCTTACTTTTCTCCTTTAAATTTTAAAGCTAGGTATTCTCTTTTTTTGGGGGGTGGGGAGGGAGTTGAGTTTTTCCTGTTTATTTGGGGGGGTTGTTTGTTTGTTTTGTTTTGGTTTTTTTTTGTTATTTCACGATGGTTTTCCAACTGGTAGTATACATCTAGTAAAAAGTGTTTTCAAATTTTAATTACAAAGAGTCATCCTAGAAAAATTATCTCTTTGATCTGTTCTGTTCTTTTGAGTTTGGATCCTCAAATTCTTGGGCGTCATACCTGAAAATATCCAAAGTGTTCTAGACCAAACATATGGTTTTAAATATGGAAACCTCTTCACCTCTTCCCCATGACTTTTATACTGAAGCAGCTCTATCGATAATGTTACGGGAGCTTCCCATTCAGAACATGCACATGACATTCACAGAACTGACATTGATTACATTAGCTTTGGATAAGTACCAAACACAAATTACAGTGTCCTGTGGGAACTGCAGATTCTGTTCCCTCAGGAACTGAGCAGTATGAGCAATATAATTGGAAACCAAATAACTATAATTTTTATTTCTTTCAGAATATGAAAAGAAAATAACCAGGTGGCACTCACACCATTGTTTTTCTGGGGCTGCCTAGCCATGTAGAGAGCCATATAGTTAATTTGTGCCTTACTTGTCCAAAAATTTTCTTGGAGCCTCAGTGACTATGCAATTTTAAAGTACCTGCTACATTGCTACATGTCAGCTAGCTTGTACCTGTAACTCAATAAAACTCTATAAAAATATGTAACTCTATAAAAATTCAAGTCTAAACTGAGCAGTGTAGGATTTATTCAGAGCCACCTGAACTCTTCTTAAGCTGCCTGGAGAATTCTCCAAACATTAATCACAGTGAACACCATGACTATTTATTTGATGTAGTACTGACATTTGATCCCATTCCTTTATACTGTCTAACGTTATAATAACTGGAGAACCAATTACAGAGATAGGCAACGTGCTTTCAGTCTCATTCCCCTGAAAAGGTTGAAACCATTTTAAAATTTCAAGTCGTGAGACACTGAGAGTGCACTGAGAGTAAGATTCAGTGTCCTTTTACTGAAGATTAACCATTGTGCATCCAGGCACATAACAAGGTGGGGCAGATATTAAGAAAGCAAGAGGTAGCCTAATTTTAAGATAGAGTTTAGTTTACCATATGTACAGAGAGGAAGAACAGAAATTCCAAACCCTGTGACAAATATGTATTTTACACTGGACAAGTGTTGACCAAAAAAACCAAACGTTCAAACCAACAAACAAACAGGCAAACAAAATAAGTAACCAAAACAAATAAACGAACAAAAAACCAAACAAAAAATGAAACAAATCACGGCTTTATTGCAGGATTATTTTTTGGGCCCATCAGCGCCTTGGATCCGTTCCTGACAGAGCTGCATGGCTCCTAGTGCCAGTGCCCAGCCAGGTGTGGGAGTGAGGCTGATGGCACGAGGGCAGTGGGACCACTCTGCAGCAGAGGAGCACTTCTAAGCCACATGAAAGCACAGGACTGTGCAACAACAGTCTCTGTTTTCTCTCTTTACTTTGTATAGAAAATTTATGGAGCTGTGATGTCCACCTGCATGCTTGCCCTAATAATTCCTTTAAGGCCACCTCCTAATTTTGGTGACAGCTTCTAAATTAGCTGAACTTGATGCACTCATTAGCTTACAGAGCTTTAACACAGCTGCTAAGAGTTGTTTCCCATGGCTTCCTTTGAAGCACAGTCTCCCAGCATCATTTTCTCTGTCAGTACATTGCCATGTGGCTATTAGCTTCTGACTTATTCAATATATTTTTAAGTGTGGCCTATATATAAGGTGTGTATTTACAACATTCTGCAAATCTTATGCTTATTTTTCCTAGGTCCTGCATTATTCTTAAGCTCCCTGTGTCCTCTAGTGGCTACCTATCAGAATTGCATAAATTGGTGAACAAATACTTTTTTCCATTTTTGTATCTGAAAACATTAAAAAAAAATTACCTTTCCATTCTATAAATTTTGTCCTCTATTCATTCTTATTCCTTTTTTACTAAATTTTATATTAACAGTGATATTTTTATAGTTATTTCTGGTAAGCACCAGCAGTATATGTGGCAATATTGACAATTTTGTATATAGTCTTCTTGCACACACACATCTGTCTACTGTCTTGTTATCTGTGTCCTTGCTGGAGATTTTAGCATCCATTGTGAATTGTGAATGGTGGTACAGATCTTGGCAGGTATTGTGGATCATTCTTCTCTCACTTGCGCATGCCAGATTTTTCCTTAGGACATTAGAAGTTGCTTTAGTCCATCCTAGAATAATATTTATGTACAACCCACAGTGCATTTTTAAGAATTTTAAAAGAATTTTAAAGAATTTGGATTTTAGCCAAAAAATGTGAAAAGCCAATATGTGAGCAAATAATTGACAATCATTCTATAATAAAGATACATTAGGAACAAATGCAAATTTCACATGTAACTTTATTTGGGGCTTTCTGAATTCTTGACTGTATAGGATTAAAGTGGGATCCAGTTCATGCAGTGTTAGCCATTTCAAGTTGGAAAAACTATAAGTTTCTACAGGCTAGGCTCCCACCCAAACCAGAAGAATAATGATATTTCTAAGAGGATGTCATTCTGTAACACTTACCTAGGAAAAAGGATGAATTGCTACTCTACAGGAGTACCTTGCACTTCACCTGCACTAAAATACTTGCCCAGCTTTACATGGCTGCACTCAGCCAGGTAATCTCATCCTTAATAACCTTTTAGAACAAGGAATTTGATTAATTCTTTTAAGTGTAAAAAACCAGTGAGACATGAATAGGTATTTATTAGATTTGGAGGTAATTTACTGTGCTAGAGTAGTGAAGAACCGTCCCATGTGGACTGAATAGAAGCATTTGTATATTTGCAGAAGCTACTTCACACTGATTGATGTATTCTGTACTTCCCAGAATGTAACTCTTGGAGGGAAGGAGGCACTCCCCTGAATTTGAAGTTCTCTAAATAAAAAATTCAGCTTGTGGCAAACACTTGAAGTGGAATTATTTTCATTCTAAACAAAAAAGAAGATACCAAACATATAAGGATCAGAAAATTGATTACTGAAAGGGAAGTTTTAGAGAAAAAATAAGCAATGCTACCACATATGCTTGTAACACTACACCTTCCTCAAGATGTTCCAGGTCACCTCATTGATCAGAGGATAAAGAATATTTCAAGGTTTCAAGATCACTCCACTCTAAACCACTAAAGCAATTTGATTAAAGTAATGGTAAGAGACATTGAGTGAGAACAAAAGATGTCAGCTACAACATTCCTTGGAACAGAGCTGAGAATGCCAATATTTATAAGACTCAGTGAAATTTCTTGAGATTAAATTACACAACAGATAAGGACAAAACAGAGAGGCACTGGAAGGAAAAGTAAAGGCCTAAGGAAGCAATATTTAGTAATTTTTTTTCTTGACCAAATCTGATAAAGGGCTCCTTGTGTTTCAAAGTGCAGTGTACTATATAGTACTGCTTACATCACTTTGAACAAGTTGATCCAGACACTCAGGAAACTAATATTCATCTTACCAGGAAGATTTGTTAGCCAGCTAGTAAATAGCATGGTACTTCAAACTTTAACACACAAAATTTCATGCCATACTACCATAACCATAGTAATAAACAAAATCCAAACATGCTAAAGCCCAAAATTTAATATCATCATGATTACAGTAAGTAGAGCCTGCCTGAAGTTTATTGGAATTAATTTAGTAGACTATCATAAGAATGGATCAGAGAATTCTTGCACCACAGCAATGCTCAGAACATTTCATGGTTCATTTGGCCAAATATTATTCTTCCTAACTTTTCTAAATAGCAGGTGAGTGTGATCAAAAAAATCTGAGAAAGGAGAAAGGTTGAGTTAAAAAGAACAAAGAAAGTGTTCAAATTCACTCATGGCTGAGCCAATCTGACTGCTAACGGGGCTCCTATGAATGACAATGCAGAGGATGTAAAAGAGAATGATGAGGGTGTGTCTGAAGACACAAGCTGAATTTTCTGCATCGGTACAGATTTACTGGGTGACATCCAGCAAGTCACTTGGGTCCACATTCACAAAAATATCTTGAAATCTATTTCAAGTGACACATAATTCAGTGTTAAGTGTTAAATGTTTCAGTACCTTATGAATCCAAATATGGTTGGATTCAATGACCTTAAAGGTCTTTTCCAAACTAAATGATTCTATGATTCTTGGTCTTAGCTCTTGAATGGGGTTAATAGCTCCTTGCCATCTGACAAGAATGTGTCAGTGATAGTATATTGAGGATCATGAGACAGTTATGTTCTGTGCTAGTGAGGATTAGGTGAGTGTGAAACTTTTTCATTAGGTGAGTGTGAAACTTTTTCATTATTGAACTGGCTCACTCCAGAGCCAGAATATTTTTACTGCATGTATCTATGGGACGGTATGACATAAGGAAGAGGTAAAATGGGACATGCTTTTAACTCTCTGAGTAAAAATGCATGGATTTCATATTCGACCTCACAATTTTAGATATTAAAAATCCTTCTGCCTGCCTTCCGCCTGCCTTCAGGGCATCTGTGGAGTGAACAATCAATTCTTTTTCTCTTTATTCATGTGATTTTGTTTTGATATTGAAAGGTGTATTCCTTCCTGCCTAACAAAATTTTCTCATAGATATGTGAGAAGAGAGATTTCATTGTTTTGTCTTGTTTGATTTCGTACACTCGTGAAGTAGGTTCTGAACAAATAGGGGACAAAAGAGGTCTTTTGGCGCAAGGATTTTACAAGATCTTTAACCATTTCCTGACCTTGAAATGCTTTTTGCTTTCAGGTCAATCACTTCATCCTACAGCCTTCGGACAACATAATCTCTGGAGGTTGTTGGTAAAGAGTGCTTGATCTTACTTCTAATTAAAATTGATGGAAATCTTTAAAGAAATTGGAGAGCATGTCAAAGCCAAATGGCACTGGATTTTTTTTTTACTCCTAGTAAAAATATCAGTATTTTGTGGTTTTTTTGCTTAGAAATAATCTTACCTGTGTAGTTAGTAGGCTGATAGTAATTGCAGTTAAGGTAAGAGCATTGTTTTCAAACTATGTATTGAAATGTTCTTCACATGCAAGTACATATGAAGAGACGTCAAGAAAAATCATTTCAATTTTGGAACTTATATTGCATCTTTATAAGAGGACACTTACAACATATATAGAATAGAACTTTCTGTGTGGTATGACAGGTTCAGGTATTTACTTGCCAGAAAGCAAATACATCAGTAATGTCTATTCTGTAATGTTAGCTATAACATTTTTTAAGTTATCTGAACTAAACAGATTGTTCTTAAGGAAATCTGATATTTTTGTATGGAAATGTTCCAGATCTTCTGATTTAATCAAAGCAGAATTTGCTTTTGTGTTTGTTTAACTGAGAGATTAACTTACAAGTAAATACTCAAAAGAATATTTTCAAGATTTCATTGATTCTTAGGAATTACGCATCCTAAAATGGATGTGAATCCAGGTTAAAATCTGTATTTATTATATTGCTTCTTAAAACAATTGTCAAATTATTACATAGATTTAAATAGGTACAAATACAAGAAAACATATATTTACACACAAATGTTCTCTATACTTCAAAGTGTTTTTTAATAATGACAAGGGTTTGTAGAAACAGGGAGAAATTCAGAACTGATGAACAAAAGAAGATAACAGCAGATGTCACTGGACAACTTCCCATCATTTGTGGTTCTGCATTGCCAAGGAGCAACCATTGCTCACTGTATTTCGGTCCTCATTGGTTGGTCCTAGCAGCACTGCATGGCTTATGGAAGAGGATGATGTGTATCATTTGCTCCAGCTCAGGTGGTGATATCCGGTGGTCCTATGCAAACTGGTCCCTTGGTATTCAGACATATAAATGCTAATATGAACTGCTCTCACAAAACACGCCGTATTTCAGTGTCTTGCTCATTCCCCTTATCCTGTGAAGTATCGGAGATGCTCTGGAAACAGATAACACAAACAAGTGGAGACTGCTCACCGTTACAAGTGGAAAAATGTACTGGGTACTTTTTATGTACTGTCGCTTTCCATTGTCATCACTGATTTGCACAGCATGGGTTTATGCCAAGATGCTTCTTAAACCACTTCTAAATTTCCCTGTGATATCGATCAGGCACAACTCCTGTTCTATTGAAGCATCCTTAATTTAGAACTGCCTACATGACTGACAGCTAACAAGTAAAAACCAAGGCTTCAGAGTGACCAGAGGCAAAACAATGACTATTATTAAAACTTTGGCATTTGTAAGCCACATCTTGAGGGAAAATATGTTTTGTACTTCTTTTTTTAAAGTCCATTTAGTAGCAAAAGTTAGATTGTTCAAAACAATTTTTTTATTTCTTACCATACTGTATGTTGAATCCCTTGGGACATCACAGAATATATAAAATAGTATTAATGATCTTTGGTTTCTTGTTTTTCTCATGGCAGATGCCAATGATTCCAGCAGCTGGGTAGGTGGTGATGCTCTATTCCTACAACAGTTCAATAAATCTGCAGTCAAGTATACCAGCACATACTCTAGCTGCATCATTGACATAATGGGGTCACTGTTAATCACTTGAGAAATCATGAATGCAATGAATGGATTTTCAAAGAACAGATTTTAAAAATACATTACAAATGCATTTGTAATCTTGAAACTAGACATATATGCTTTGTGAGTTATCTGGAATCATAAATTATCTTCAGCACTCATTAAAAATGATGTAACTCACCTCTGTAAGCAGTCATATTAAGGGACTCACAGCTGATCTATAGAAGCCTATTAAACCATATTAAGCTGTTAAACTGTAGTGTTTGTAATTAAAAGCTCATCATGCAGAATTAATTTGAAAGGTGGATAGCAGCTCACTTGTCAAAAACATTGCTAACAAATTCCAAAATAATTGACACCACCCAAATGCTTTAAAGGACTTTTCTAGAAAAGCAAACAAATTACCTGCTGCCAGGCCACAGAAAATATTTTGATTAATAACTAAATATGTGCATTGAAAGTAGTAATTTGCAAGCTCATTTTAGACTTTAAGCACTATTTTTCAGAGTCTCAGTGCAAAGCCCATTCAAATGTTCTCACAGTAGGAGCTCTACTTTGACCTCATAACATCTCTGCTTGGTTCATATCAGCCTTGAGACCTAAGCAGATCAAGTTTTTTCTGGTATCTAGCACTGTAGAAAATATCAGGACTCTCATTAATTTTTTCAGCTGCAGGAATTTTTTCAGTTTTTAGTGACCAGAACCCTCTGCTCCTACATGAATTGAGAAGTTCTTCAAAAGCTTAATCTCATCAATAGTGACCCATATAACAGCAAAGAATCTGCCAACCCACATCAGATAATAGCAGCAGATCTTGAAAAATTAATTCTTTACTAAATGAGGGTTTTTTTAAAAATAAGTTTTGATTGGTATCCATATTTCTAGTTGATACAGTATTTTTAGAGGTGATATTTTGTGGGTTTTTTCCTTACATCACGCTGCATACAAGTTCCTGCTCAGCCAGACTCTCATTCCTGTATTCAGAAATAAAATCATCAATTCTGTTGTTCCATTGATTTTGGACCTGTTAATAAATAGTTATAGCATTTTATATATGCATATTGGTCAGAGTGGGGATGGATAGCACAATCCTTGATCTTTTATTGATATTCAGGCTTCTTCAAGGATTACTTGCAAGCAGCAGCATTCTAATCAGTTTGTCAAATATGATCTAAGACACATCATATCCACTGCACTAATCGCAAAGGTGAAAGCCAAAGGGAAGGATAAATGAAGCAACCCGAATCACATACACAGCACAGACAGGCACAAGGTGATTTGCCCACTGGAGCCAGAAGAGCCAGGAAACACTTTAGTTCCACCTGATCTGTCCTGAAATACTAAATCCTATTTCTCATACTAACTTTTAATAAGCACTGCACCATGTAATAATAAGCACAAACCAAAAATTATTTCTAGACCTAATGTTATACAAGCTTTTGTGAGTAGCACAGAATCTGGCCAGGACATGTATTGCTGTAGGCTAGGGGAGGTAACCGCTCATATTGGCCCTAGGTTAGGCATCTTTGCTGAGACTGTTAAAATTCACCTTCAACAGTAAATGAAGTGGACAAGCTGATCATGAAGAGTCTAATTAGAGAGAGTGTAGCAGGGAATATATGCAGAGGAGAAATCCTAGGCCACTGAAAGGTTTCATCACAAAGCAATAAAAAAATTAACCTTCTCCAAATCATTTCCCTTGCTACAGCCATCCTAAAAACAAAACTCAAAAGCTTTCACAGTGAATGATGATGTAATCATCATTTATAATACTTCAGCAGCACTTAATTAAGGCTGAGATCAAGTGCAATTACAGTTAATATAAAATAAATTTAACTTCAAATTTTCAATCAATTTTTCTAGCACGAATAGCTGACTCGAGAATGCATTGTTCCTGACAGTTTAAATCTTTCAAAATGTAAAACCATCATATAAAACAGGGATGATTCCATCATTATAAATCAAAATTTAATGAAGAAATTTGATGATACAGATGCACTTTGAAGGACCAAAAGTAATTTATTTGTGCTGTAGTCTGTCTGAATAGCAGCAGGCTTTGGAGAACCGTATGAACCTTATGAGAACACTGTCACTGGAGGTTTTCTTAAACCACAGATTTCGAAATTATGGGATAGAGAAGTGCTGATATTGATTCACTACAGATTACCTTCCACATAACACTGTGAGAACTGCTCAAGCTATTGCAGTTCTACATGTAGAAAAATAAATGACTGAATAAAGCTTCAAAGTGGAACATTCACTAGAGACAACATGTTGGTATTTATTCTGGCTTGCTGTTGTTCAGAATGAAGATACATGTTCCTTAGATTACATCTCTGCTTGTACCTATGTTATGGTGCGTTTTTGTTGTTCTCTCTTAATGTTATAAAGATGGTTTAACCCCCCCCACCCCCACCTCGGGTGGTGGGTCCCAAGCCCTAATCCTTCCCCTGATTCCCTCTTAAGGTTATTCCCCTCCCTTACCTCCCTATCCATCACCTGGGGTCCCTCCCCTTGTTCCAGTACCTTCCCTGTCCATCACCCAAACCCCTCCTGTAGCCCATGTCCATCTCCCCAGAACCCTTCCCCTGTTTCCAGAGCATTCTCTATTCCCCGTTATCTCATGGGTTCTCCCTAATGTCAGTTATTATCATTTACTCTCATTGGCTGTATGTATGTGTGTTCCCTCCCTCGACTCCTCCTTATGTTTCTCCTGATTGGTTGTACCCTTTCCCCGCCTTATGTATCCACCCCCCTTTATAAGTTCATGTAAGCTATGATTTGCGGTTCAGTCTGACCAAACCCCCAGGAATAAAGAACTCTTTGGACTAATTGGTCTGGCTGGCCCCTCCCTCGCCTCTTTGCCTTGGAGCTTCGTCCTGGCGTTACCTATATCCTATTGTGTCCCACACGCGGAGCTAGCCGGGGATGAGAGCCAGGATTTGCACGTGGCCGCGACATACCTAAAATACAGGTTCAAACAATAAAGTTAGTAATTCATTGGTATAGTTTGCATGCCATGATACCAAATAACTCCTACTAACAGTTGCACAGGGGACTACTGCTCTCACCTGCTAACAGACGCAGCTCAGCATCGAGTGCTTCCTCCTGCCCCTGCAGACACCCAGGAAAGAGAGGCTTCCTGAGTATCTCTCAATAAGGAATAAAGCTGTCCCTTCCACTGCTGATCCTACAGTCCTGAATTAGGAAGGGTATGTTTTTTTGCAGGGGAGAAATGGAAATATATTTCCATGCACTCCCATTTATGATATTGAACCATGCTGCATTCCTCAAATTAAGTTTTTATTACTATTCCTGGTCAACATGTAGAGTAGTCAACTTCAATAAAATAGTAATGCGGCTTACAGTGAGAACTGACTATTAGATATTTTTTAATTAATTGCAAGAAACAACTTTGAAGTTATCAGCAGGTTCACATAATTTGTTTACAATACCTCTTCTTTTTTTTCATAATTATCAGCATCAATATTGCCATCTGCATTAGAAACACCAAGATACGAAAACTCATATACTGAAAAAGTCCCCAAAGCCAACCTATGTATAAACATTATTTTGAATAAGTGAACAATACAATAAAAAATTCCAGAAGCTCATGTATAATCCTTCATGACTATTATTTAGAGTGATTTCAACAAAAATAAGTATTTCTTTTCCTGGAAACCTGCAGAAAGTGACATCATAGTCTAAAAAGTAGACTTCAAACAAAGCACAACTCGCTGTGTTGGGCTTGAAGACATAGCCATAACTTTCTTGGACGTGAAGAACAAAAGCTGTTTTTAAGTGGCTGTGCTTCACTGAAGAAAATTCTTATTTCTTTATTTCCTGTTTGAATGACAATGGTACCTAAGTCCCATGCCTATTTAAGAACTCATTTGAGCTATAAGACTCAAAATAAAAGGATAGTTGATTTTGCTTATTCCCAGTGAAAACAAATTCCCCCCACCCCCAGTATCTAGATGCCGTGATCCTAGATGATTCCATGGAAGCTGGAAATGAGACACTTCTTCTTCTTTCATCACCCAGCAAACTGTGAGGCAAACACTACATGCCTAGGCAGTAGCAGGACGGAAGAAGGTTCCTGGTTATAGCACCTGGCTCCCCTCTTTGCTGTGCAAATTTATATTTGTAGTGCTTAACAAATGAATTAGTAGCACAGTTCTCTGCTTCAGCCTTCACACAGTCTAACACAGATCTCTCAGAAAGGGTGACAATAAACAAAAGATGGAGGAGAAAAGGTATCAAAAAGATAATAAGAATGTATAGTCACAGTGCAGTTTTTCAGAAATTAAAGTTTTCTTCCCTTAAAAAGCAGGAATTGTGCATAAATACTGAGTCTTCAGTTTAGTCTACATAAGTAACAACTTTTTAATTGTACTTTGATATTTCAATATTGTAGCCATACTGTAGCTACCTGTACCTTCAAGTTGCAATATTCTGAACCAGGCATTTCTTTATTTCTTCAACACATACTAAGTATTTTAAAACATTTATGTTAATAAATACAGTGGTTAAAATCTTTTCTGCATAAAACTGCAAGCATTTTGTCATTGAAAACTTTCATGCAGTGATATGGAAAGATCTTCAGTTGTTTTGAGATTTCATTTGAGCCAGGACTTTATCTAAATGTGTCCTTCTATCAACAAATTTGGATGCAGAAATCACATGAAGACAGGATCACATTTTTAATGCATACAAAATTCTCTTCCTTTTTCAAGGAAGCTGGAGGCTGATTTCCACTTACTGTAACTAGCAGACATTTTATTTCCACAACACTTCCAAGGACTCCCATGGCTGAGGTAAAAGTAATAACAGATCCAATCCCAAGTATTATACAAGAAAGATATGTCACTGACTAGTTCTCAACTGACTAAACTGTAACACAGTGCATTTGTACTGTTATTTGTCTTCCTTTTATTTTTATGAGAGTTCCACTTCTACAACTTATTCCAGAAAAACAATTATATCTTTGCAATGCCATTACTGAAAGGATGGAAATAATAGAATGATAAAAGGGTATTATTATTATTTATACCTATATTTACAGAAATAAAAAGATATATTTTCATAAATTCAGACAATGGTAATAACGTATGAGATGTAAACAGAACATTTTCAATTGAACAATGTGAACCACTCACAATGAAATCAGTGAACAATTACAGTTTAGGCCTACAGATTTTTTTCGGATTGCCAAGAATTGTTAACACATGTGCAAATCCTATGGGGAGATAGATATATATATCTCAATAAAAGAAAGATTCAGTGCTGTCTTCCCTCTTTGTGACTGGGCACTGACTCCTTTGCATTTCAACCATTAGATCAACCACAGATATGGAAAGTAGCAGTGGTTTTCATTACTTCCAGTCCAAATGTCTTCTCCCAGAATTACTGCATTGCATCGTTCCTATGCCACTATTTTGGAACTAACACTTCTTAACATAGCCAAGGCAGTCTGCTCTTTAAGAGCACAGTTGTTGTTGCGCGACCCAAAACTTACTTTTTTTGTGGGAAAAAAAAAATTGATAGGTACTTTGGCAAAAAGGAATATGCATATGGAAGTGCCCACACTCTTATTCATTCCCCCCAAATACTCACCTAAAGGATCTATCATCTCGTCAAATGCAGGTCAAATGCAGTCTGGTAAATTATATTAAAAAAAGATGAATAGAGCTCATTTATTTTTCAGTGACTCACCTATAAACTGCACACGAAGAGAAAGAAACAAATCAATCACATAAATTATAATAATAACTTAATTATAGATGTAGTAATATGTTTTCTCCTATTTTGATAATCATACCAACTAATGAGGGAAAACATACTCAAGAGGATAAAAGCCTCACAACCATGCAGTTCAATCCAATACTGCCACCTTGTGAAAAAGAAAATCTGTTACTGCTTCTGTCGATTACATAGAACCATATAACCATAAAATGGTTTGGGTTGGAAGGGACATTAGAGATCACCTATTTCCAACACCCCTGCCATGGGCTAGGTCATCTTCCACTAGACTGGGTTGCTCAAAGCCCCATCCACCCTGGATTTGAGCACTTCCAGGGATGGGGCATTTTTATTCTGCAATCATTTAAAACAAAAGAAAAATTCTATTTATACTCAAAAAGAACACTGAAGAAATTTTTTCTGTCAAATAAAAGCCACAAGCCAAATGTCAAAAGCATGAGACCTAGAGTCTGACAGAGAGGAGGGTGGGGGGTGAGGGGAGAGGGAGAGGATTGTTTTTTAATTAAGAACATCTAAAAAAATTTTTGAAGCTGCTAAATAAGAGAAAGAAAACAGATTTCTTGCCAAGAAAATTCCATTGAAGATATTTAAATAGCACTTCTATATTAGTTTTTTATCTTGTTTTCATTCTTCTGTTGTCAGTTTTGAATCACAGCTGAAAGTATAATCATATATTCAGTTCATTATGAAACAAATATAACTAATCTTATAAGTTACAATGAACTTCCTTTCTCCAGATAATAGTTTATAAATTTTAACAGTCACCTGATAGAGTGAACAAAAAATAATAGCAGCAGTAGAAGCATCAAGATGGTGTATTGCCTTTGTTACACTGTACACATGTATTTTTGTTTTGGTTTGGGTTTGGTTTTTTTTCTTTTAAACTGCTAAAGACATTTGGAAGCAGCATGTATTTTGGAAGATTTATATGGCAAGATTTACATAGCCTGGCATACACTTGTTCTTCTATTCTTCAGTGCACTTACTAAAAATTAAGGATACCAGTTGAAACAAAGAGATGACCAATGTGAAGCTTCTGCAGTCAAAAACTATCTTGCATTAACAACTTATTTTACATAAAAACATATGTTACTTATGTATCAAATTTGATTTTTTAGAAGAAAATATTCAGCAAACACAAGCTTAGCTTGCCCTGTCAAGATCCTCAATGCCTGGATTATAAAATTTCTGTTGCTGGATTTCAGCATGAAGAAAGCTGTAGTAAGCTTCTCGAACTCACTCTGCACTGGAGTGGAGTCAATAACCGGGTCAAAAATGAACCTTGCAAAATTACAGACTGTATGAGACAACAGGCTTTTCAATTTCCCTGAAGAAGCTTCACCACTTTTAAGAGTAATTCAGCTCTTTTTTTGGGTATCAAAATAGACTGTATCAAAAGAGTGGTGTCATGCATTTTTTTAGAAAAAAAACCCTGAACAGTTATATATTCAGCCTGAAAACTGGAATCTTTTAATAATAATTCAGTTCATGTTAAATTATTTACCTAAAAATTAAAAAGATTATTCTTATAAATTTACTTACATTCTATATTTCCTTGTTTCTACACAAGAAAATCTTTACCAGCATTGACTATTTCCATCCTACCTTAAGGAGAACAGTCAAACAGTGATACATTTCGTCCTGAAGTCCAACATAGCAACAACCTTAGAACAGAGAAGTTTTCTTACATTGATCAGCCCTTACTTCCTGGATACAGGCCACAGGTTTCAGGAAGTTTCAGCTCATTTTAATGCACCTCCTGTCATTCCAACCCATGCAATTGTTTTCCCTTCATTTCCAAATTTGTGAATGAAGAATTTTCATCACAGCACAGTTCCTAGATTGCTCACTCTACACTTTTTGAATCAGTGCCTAACCTGGTGATGGGAGCTCAGCAGCAATGAACGGCAAGGTATCCTTAGGGTTCGTGCCAGGGTTCAGAGAGCTGCAGAACCTCCAGCTTCAGGGACCCTGGCACCCCAAAAGGCATTGCAAGGGCATCAGGGCCACAAGTGCTAAATCCACACCTTTCAATCCGTGCAGCCTATGGCGATGAGGACCTCAGCACCAAGCTGTCATTGGGGTTAGGGTCAGGGTTGAATGAGTCAAAGAGCCTACAGCCCTAGGAACACTAGGGCTGGAACAGGAATGGCAAGACCATCCCAGCAGGGCCTCAGCATTGCTGCTTCTGCTTCTTTCTAAATTTGGCCACCCATATGGATGGGGTATTTAGGGTTAATGTTAGAGTTAAGGTTAAGTTTAGCATTAGGTTTAGGGTCAAGGCTAGGGTAAGGGTTAGAATTATGTCTAGGCTTAGGGTTGAGTAAGTAGGAATTTGAAAATTCTTCATTTCGTGAAAGGAGTTTTATCATGTGGTTTCTATGAAATGTCTCTTTTTATTGCATGTTTTTTTTCTAAACACAAAACATGGTCTTTATTCAGTACAAGCACAGCATAACTCTACCACAAAACAAGCATTAAGTGCGCATTCAATCAGTGAACAAAGACTTTGTCAGATTGAAAAGTTCACCTGTGATATGATTACATAAAATTGTGGATTTCAAATGCATGAGTTTCCATTTTTTTAATATTTAAATATCTTGCTTATCTATAACACTGGTAAGAAAACTGTAATCATTTGGCCTTTAAGCAAATTTTTTTTTGCTTAACGTCCCTAAATCTTTCAGAAAGGTACTTAGCTTATTCTAAGGACAGTAGATGGGAAAACTCCTACCATTCTTGGCAGATCCTTCCCATTGGTCCCAAAATACACTTTCTCTATGTAAAACCTGACTTTACCTTTTAGCTTTTTTTTTTTGTTACACATGTGTTTGCATCTTGGTATTCCTCATCCAATGCAGGGTTAGATGTGTTCCCTATGAACACGCTAAAATGGTATTATCTGCACCCTGCCTGGCCTGTATCACTTTTCCGAGACTGGAGTCTATTGCGTCTCTAATTCTCCAACTGGACATTTTCTCCGGCTTTTAATAACCAGTGCGGGACTTTTACACAGACAGACAGTGATAGGACAAGGGGGACAGGTTTTAGACTAGAAGACAGGAGATTTAGATTAGATGCTACGGGGAAATTCTTTATACCACAAAGGGTGGTGAGGCTTAAAAACAGGTTGCTCAGAGAAGCTGTGGATGCCCCATCCCTGGAAGTGCTCAAGGCCAGGTCAGAGCTCTGAGCAGCCTGGTCTAGTGGAAGGTGTCCCTGCCCATGGCAAGCGTTGGGAAGAGCTGATGTTGAAGTTTCTTGCAATTTATTGTGAACACTAAATTCCAGTTTGTGACTTGAAACAAACCCCAAACACAAACCAAAAACAAAACCAAAAAAGAATTGAAAACCAAAATAAAAATACCCTCAAAAAAACCCCTAAAAAAATTGCCAAACCACAAAACTTTAATATTTTAAACAAACAAACAAACAAACAAAACCCACACAAAAACAAAACCAAACCACGAATAAAGGTGCTGCGAAGGGCTCCGTCTCCCGCTGGGGGGCGCCGCCTAACGCCCCAAGAACGCGAAACAGCAGCTGCTAGCGAAGTTTGGCTCCCCCCGCTGTCCGTCCGAGCCGCTGTTTCCCGTTGCCGTGGTGACGCTCCGGTGTAGCAGCGCGGTGAGGGGCTCCCGTCCTCCCCACGGAACTCCCGACCGCCCGCTCTTGGTGACGCGGAATTTCAGGGCGGAGGGGCGGCGGGTGTCCAGAGGCGGCCAGAAAGGCGGGGGGTCCATGAGGAGCTTGACTGAACCACCGGTGAGTGGGTACATGAAGTAGTAGACGGGGGCACCGGAGGACTGCGGGTGCTCTGAGCGGTGGACTACAGCTCCCAGCATGCAACGGCGCGGCGCCGCGGGCCCGTCAGGAAGCGGCGGCGGGCGGGGCTGCGGCCGCGGTGCCTTTCGGGAGGTGTAGTTTCTTTTCAGCCGGGATCTGCTTGTCGCCTTGCCGGGGGAGATGCGCTCAGTGTGCTCGGTCTCTGCTGCAGGAGCCGGCCAGGAGCTGCTCGCTGCCTCCCATTCCCCCCGTTGGAGGGGACAACGAGTTGCGGTAGTAGGGAGGGAGGATGTCGATAAGGTACCTGTTTTCCGGGTGCCTGGATCCATCCACAAGTTTTTTGCTTCTCTGGGTCCCACCATTTCTCGCTGCTTTCTCTGTATCAATAAAACTTCATCGAGTTCTTTCTGTATTCTTAATCTTATTTTGTAGTTGTTAATATTTATTTATTGTTCAAGGTGTTGGGGTTTTTTTCCCCTTGGTAGGTATTAGGGCTGGAAAAAAGTTCCTTGTGAGAGAGTATAGTGCAGGTGGAGGTTCTTAAAATTTGGTAACATTTGCAAAATTTGAAGGGATATCCTGAGGGGGATTCTCTTGTCACGAGGTAATGTTTTTCTTATTTTTTGCTTGTTGGTATGGAGTGAGGTTTTCATATTTTAAAACAACTGTTGAGTAAATATGTCTGAATGAACTTAAGCTAAATGAGGACTTTATTTTGATTCATGCTGTGTTGAAAGGTTTTTTTTTTGTTTGTGTCTGTAGCTTTCAAACAGATAAGACGCTGTGGGAAGTAGAATGTCAGAAGATATTGAAGGAATTGAAAAAGAACTAGAAATTGAATTAGGCAGAATCAGTGTTTCTTCCTTTGAAGCAGATGATCCTGACACAGAGGTATCAGATGAACCGTTGAGTGACAGTGAGACAGTAAGTATTCAATAAGCTAAAATTGCTTCTGTTTCTGCTGGAAAGTGGTGTGGGCATTGGAAAGCCCATTTGGTGAGTGAAGGTTTTCCCAAGATACCTAACCTGAGGATTTCTTCTGAAAAGTAGTCTTGGTAGTATTGCTTCATGGAAAATGTAACCTCCAGTGGTGAAAGACAATTAGAGAGGATGAGTATCCGCGTTCTGCTTGGGAAGATCAGACCTGGAGATTTTGTTTCAGAATCCTCTGAAGCTGTAAGACTTGATGAGGTAGATTAAAAGTGGATGAGTAAGCCAAAGATTCTTCACTGAAATCTGTATTTAAATCTTACTAGAGGCTTATGAGATTCCTTATAAGATTTCCAGATACTAATTTCATATAAATAGGTGCTTCAAGTCCTCTTTCTTGGATGACTTCTTATTTTAGGGAGCAATTTTCCTCTGAAATAAAATCAGTTATTTGGGTCCTTTTCTGCCATTTTAATCCTTCAGACTCTAGCAAAGGGATTGGTTTGGAGGACGTTAGGGTAGATAATTTTGATCATATATGACCATAAGTCAAATTTGATACGGCATAGACAAAGGCATCAGTGATAAGTGATTATCCACTCACATCCTGAATGTTGGCAATGTCTACCACAATTTGCACATCTGAGAGAAAGCAGATTGTTTTCCCAATATCTTGACATTAAAGACAGTCTTTTGAATAGAAAGTTTCTATTTAATGAAGAAAATTGAAGCATTGGTTCTACGTGCATACTTTAAACATTAGCAAATTTTAAATTAATTTATTTTGTAAGGAGTCTCAACATTTTAAAGAAAAAAGATCCTGGGCATCACAGGTATTTGCTAATTTTTTGTCTTATCCTTTTTCTTTAATTTCTTGGTCCAACACAGTTATAAATACAATAATTTATTGAAATGTGTTTCTGGAGATAGTGCAAGATACATTATTAAAATTAGAATGTAATTAGAATTATTAATTGTTCAGTGTGTGGTTAGACAACGAGAAGAGTGTAGGAATTTGGAAACATTTTGGTGGAAATTGCTCTAAATCTCCATCAATGCTTTATAGGTGAAGCCAAAATGAGTTTTTATTCTTATGTGTCACGTATTTACCTCTTTTCAAGCTTGTGAGATGAAAATGTAGAATATATGTCAAAGGCTGTGTGTTTCTAGATTTCAGGTGACTTACCAGAATCAGTTCTGTCCTATTTAAACTTTATCAAGAGCAGCAATCAAGATGCTGAAAAGCTTATACTGCAAGACTTAGAAGGTGAGCAAAGTACAACAAGTGAGCAGCAATCCCAGTTAAAATGTTTGTACCCCTCATATTACCAGTGGAAGTTAGACTAACAAGCATTAGTAAAATAATGCAAACTTTTAAGTAGAGCAAGCAGTGATACCTATTTCATCAGCTTTTGAATGCATGTTGAAAATCTGTAGGAATAAAACCATGCAATGCTATTCTAGGATTAACATCTGAGCAGAAATTAAACTTTTCTAAAAATTCATCTAGTGCTAAAGAAGGCAAGTTGCGAGATCAGTCTCTGAGACAGGGCCCAGGCCCGACTCTTCATGAACATCTAAAATGAAGTCAGTAGGAGCTGAAATGCAGAGTTCAGATACAATTGACTCCCAAAGGATATGTTTAAAGTCTGTCTTGAGAGATGCCCAAGCTAGCATTGAATGAAATGAGCTTTAATTGGCAAGAAAAATTATTCCTGTCAGCTGTGTGACTGAAGCCAAGCTCACAGTTTATATGCCAGAGACTGGCACTGTCTGTTCCATTAGAGCAATAGTCCTGGTGAACAGAAGTTCAGTATTATGTGAGGAACATCCCTTTTAATTCTTTTTTGTAATGCAATCTTACTCTTTTTTGTTGTTTTTGTAGTTCTTTGTCAATGTTTGACCTATCTGATACAAATTGTACTCTATTTTTCTGCACAGAAAGTGTTCTGCTGTGTTCCATGATGTGGAATTCTCTTTCATATTTACTGTCACTGTATTCTTACAGTATCACTGTGTGTGTTTCTGTTACACATATTTTCTGCTTTTAATGTAGATAAGTGATTCCCATATGTATTTAAGGAAAACTGGGGGAGAAGGAAAGGAAAAAACCCTTTATTTTAGTTTAAGCAAATTGAGTAGATAAGCAGTGTAGACCAAAACTGAGCACTGGTAAGGAACTTTCTCTCTGTGAACTAAATGTTATATTTATTTTTTCTTTAGGTGACATTTATGAAGTAGTTTCTTGCCATGCTTCTGAATCAAATGAAGATCCAGAACAATTTAATGAAAAGGTATTTTTTATTTATACAATATTTATAGTGAACAAAATTCTATTAAAGAATCTAGATAATTTACACTTCCTTTGGTGGCCTCCTAAGGAGGCCTGTAAATGTGTTCAGTTTTCTTTCTATCAGACCATCCCTAAGGTATTAAGATGAGTTTCTATATACAATTCTTTAGAATTTGGACATCAACTGTAATATACCATGTCTATAAGCTTTCAAATTTGAAATAAATTCTCTGTATCAGTATTTGAGATCGAGCACAAAAATCAACAAAATTAAACAAAACTGAATAATCCTTTATTGCTAATTATTTGCAGAATATTATCTTAATATTATGACAACACTTTTGAGCTTCTCTAATCTTATTTTTTTATGATGATCAGGAAGATGTGCTACTATTAATCATCCTCCTAGTACATTCCATTATTTTATAGAAAATATAGTAATCTGTGTACCTTTCAAAGACAAATCAAGAATTATGAACATGCATGCTTCTATATTTTCATAGGATTTGACTGAGTAAGTCTTTGAAGTTGTTAGAAAAACATAGAACTGTGTTTAATTCAATCACTTTTAATTTGTTGCCTGGCTTTTATTATTGAGCACTCTGCAAACATAATTTTTGTTCTCAGAAGACCATTGTTTAAAGCAGCACAATTACTTCATGTGACTTCACTGCATTACAAATATTCATATATGCCCAAAGCATGTGATGAACAGATGATAAATGAGCAGGAATAGATTACTTGCCAGTAAAGAACAATGAAATAAATATAGCTGTCCTTGTGCCTATAGTATTATTTTGAAATAGACTTCTTAAAAATTTACTCTGTAACTAGTTCTTCCCGATTGTGCATAACAATATTAATGCATGTAGTGCTTGGTCTCACAGAAAGTAAAATAAATCCTAAATGCAAAACATTCGTTTTTCTAAGTCAAAATATTAAGTATATTTTAAAAACACATAGAAACATTATGTATTTTGAGCAATACTACAGTATTTGTTACTCTAGAAAGCAATATTTTGACTGATATGTTTGCATTATTCAATGTGTAAGGATTTCAGTCAGTAGTAAGTTTCATATTGTTGTGCTTGTCATATGTTAAAAAGCTTATCCTTGTTCTGGAAGATTTTTATATTGTTCTGCTTTTAAATTTTGTTTCTTGTTTTTTAATAACAATTTTAAACTATGTTAGATACTGCTTGAAGTTGAGAATGAAGACTCGCAGATTGCGACAACACCTGGTTATAGTCAGTCCATCAGTGATGAAGTGGTCACTGATGACCGCTTTGTTACAGGTAAGCAAGCACATTTTTCATTTGGATGAGTTGATCTTTAACTTTTTTGTTGTTGTTGTCATATTGGCTGGGAATGTTCCTTTGCCATGGCCTTTGGATGAGTTTTGCTGAAGCATTTCAGTGCTAAAAGCTTCAATTATAGCCACAGCAGATATCCTCTTTAATCCTGCAATATACATTGTTAGAATAAGCATAGCAGTTGCAGAGTCAGTAAGTGTGCAGAATCATAATAAGACATCTCTGATGGAAAGGACTTGTGCCGGAGTTCTGATTTCCTTGGGGATATATATTGCTGGCTATATCATCATAGGATTCTTTTTTTGTCAAATACCTTAAGACTGTTTCATGTTACCCAGTGCTTATTAGGACATTAAATAAAGTGTTTCCTTGGTTGATTACTAGCTGGTCTTGAAATGACCATAAGCCTTGCCCATCATGAAGTAGAAGAAAAGTGTCGACCAGCACTTGAGCGTGAAGATGAGAAGAGGGAAAAGTGGAAACCTGAGAGAGAATCACAGGAAAAACAGAATGAAGAACATACAAGAAGTGTGCAGCGTCTGGAGCAATTTGAGGCTGAAAGAGTAAAGTTAGATCTTTTTCATAAGGTAATGAATGATATCAAAGCCAATCTGTTCCCATCTAGACTATCTGAATTCAAGCTCCAGTGTGAAAAAGAGACTGCTATCTCAAACTGTATGACTGTCCTAAACCCTGTCTACTTTTGTTACCAGAGAGTTGTAGAACATATTTAAGTATAATCCATTAGTTTTTATGTATTTACTGCTTTAATCAATAGTGAATGAATTCACTATGTTAAAAGTTAAATTATTCTTTAAGCTTTATCTTTTCAAAGTTTTTATATTATGAAAACAGAGAGTTGTGCTGAAATTCATCACAAATGAAAAATGGTCACTGTGCGTCAACAGAAAATACTTAGCTAGTTTGGACCTCCCATCCCAATTTCACATTTTAATGGTAAAATCTTAATGGAAGTAATCAGAACCAAAATCTTTCAGTTCAGCAAAGCGATGCTGTTCTTCATCTAGGTAAAAGTTAGAATACTTCCTTTCCTTGTTTTTATCTAGGAAACTTACTCAGGCTTCATATACTGAGTTCTGCCACAACAGATCATGACTCAACACATTGACTGGTTGCACTCTCAGACTATCTAGTCATGTTTTGCTATAATGTGTGGTGCATAATGAAGGATAAAAGAGTGTAAGAACATGAAGAAATGTAACTGTCAGGTATTATACTTGTGAGGCCACAGAATTTTATTATTTAGCTTAAATAAGTGTATTTTGAGAGGTGCATTAACACTACATTTTCAGTTAACTAAACTGGTTTTCTGAAGGGGTGAGCATCTTGGCACCAGCACGGTAATTCAAGTCACCAGTAGTAAGGAAGGGCTTAGTAAATGAGAAGACCTTTGATCTCTGAGGGCCAGTTCGGTGTTCACTATAGGTCTCTTTCCAAAAGGTCACAAAACTGATAGGCCTTCTTGGCTCTTTGCTGTCACAAGTCATTTTTGGGTGTAGGATGGCTTTCTCTAGAGAAAGAGGGGCGTGGCCACATTTAGCCACTTTGATACTGCTGTTACAGGAGTGCATTTTTGGAGGTGAGAAATGGTATCTATCTTCCCCCACTGCAGAAGGATCTAGTGCCTGGTCTCCTGTTGTCTGAACAGCATGCTTCTGAATGCCCATGAAAAACAGTGCTTAGACACAGGGGAGGCTTTATGCTCCAAGTTGAAAGGGATAGTTTGTTATACTACTTCCTTCATATCCTCCATATTTCATTTGGCTGCTATATCATGATTCAGCCAGGAGTTAATGTGGTTCTGGATCAGCCTGGTTTTTTAGTTACTTACTGTCTTCTAACTTTCGGTCTGATTGAGACATTTTTTCTGATTGAGGTTATATTGGGCAAGGAGGGAAATGCTATTTATTTGCAAATAGTGAAAAAGTAGACTTGAACTTTAATTTTCCATTGAGAAGCAATTTCAGTCAGAAAAATTTCTTTAACTTTACTCTCCAAAATGCACATTTGAAAGATTTTAATACTATCAGTACATACCACTGCAATTAAAGGGAGATTGTTCATGCTACTCTTCAGATATATTTCTGTTTTCTGCCTTTACTTTGAATGGTTTTGTAACTAGTTTTCATCTTCAGTAGTAGTACAGATCTCAGAGAGGAAGGTGGCAGCTGTTTGGGTCAGTACCAACATGCTGACTTTCTGAAGGTGTCCATCTCAGTACATGACCAAATCTACATTTACTGATGCAAGTGTCCTGTTGTTTATTTTGATCAGCTCAGTTTCTCATTTAAATTCAGGAATTCACAAAATTAGATTGTTGGAAGGTCAAGAAGATGGGTGAGATTGGAGAGAGGGTGTTTTGTGTTATTCTAGGTTTTGTGCAATATTCATAGTTAATTTGTTGTGCAGAAACGCCAGGCTGCAATAGAAGATGAGTTACAGAAGGAAGAGAAGGCTTGGAGAGACAAAATGAGGCAACAGGAGGTAAGGTTGTACAATAAGCTTTTGTCAAAAGACTGTGAGATTACTGTTATATATTTGAGAATAAATGTTATCATGGAACAGTTAATATACTAGCTTTTGTTCATCAATGATAAATACGTGCCAGTACTTGTCCATTTTAAAAGTGGTTGAAGTCTATCCTAATGTTTTTGGCGTAGGAATTGATTATGGAGCTACAGTTGCAAATGGAAGAGGAGGAAGAGGCCTTGGAAGAACAGAAAGAAAAAGAAAGACGACAACTGGCTGAACAACAGAATATAGCAGCTGTGAAAATCCAAGCTAGATTTAGAGCATTTTTAGTCCGTAAAAAATATGCTCCCATTTTAAAACAATGGAAATATGAAATGAGAAAGAAGCAGAAAATAGTAGAGGAAATAGAGAGAGAAATGAAAGAAAGAGAGGAAAAACTGAAGAGGAGAATGGAAGAAAATAGGTTAAAGAGAGAAGAGGAAAGAAAGAGACGAGAAGAACTTGAAAGACAAGCATATTTGAAACAGGTGAGGAGGCATGAGGAATATGAGAAAAAGAAAGCAAGCCTGAGATTGGAAAGAGAAAAGCAACTGCAAATAAGAAGAGAAGAACAAATAAAATTAGAACAAAAAAGAGCAAATGCTGTGATGAGTGAAAATGTAGAAGATAACATAGAAGACATAAAAAAGAATAATAAGACAGAAAATATGAAAGTAATAAGAGAAGAGAAGGAGGAAATAAATAAACAAATAGAGAAACAAAAAGAAAAACATTCTGAAATGATGGATGAAACAAATAATTGTATGATTCTAGCAGAAAGAAATTTGACACCAAGTGTGCTAGGCTCTGAGAAGGAACACAATTCTCAAGTGACTAATGAGGACTTATACATGAATTCAGTATCACAAGTAGGAGAAAATTACTCACAAACTAGTTATCTTGGTAAAGCTCCTAATGGTCATATTTCAAGGGATGAATCTCTCAACTTTGGTGCTAATGACATGGTAGAAAATAAGGCAAACTTCATGTGCAGCAGTCCACCAGATGTCCAGCCAAATACTAGTAATAGCGAAGTTAAAGATCAATTTTCTGAGTATGAAACAATGGAGAAAACTTTATTTCTAAAGGAAAATGCTAATGAAGAAGTCAGAGACGCCTGGGACAGTAGTCAAGATGTAGCAGATTCTTCTAGTAAACTAGTTTTTCCTGATGATATTGAAAAGAAGAGAATAAACTGGATGAACACATGTAAATCTTGGTCTAAAATATATGAAGAAAACCAAAGAAAGCAAGCAACTGTAAGAAAA
>WEIT01017449.1:0-11521 GCA_013389985.1 Dryoscopus gambensis | reverse complement strand
GTTGATATGCATGACCCTGATTTGAATCATTTGGTGCAGTTCTTTGAAATAGCACACACATAAGCATGTATGTATAAATTAAAGGGGAAGAGAAAAAAGGGGAAGGGAGATTAAGGATAAAGAGGAGAGAGAGGGCAGTTCTAAAGATCAAGGAACATCTGACAACATTTATTACAGAAAAATAAACGTGCACTGGACTTGATGCCATTTTGATGCTTGCCTTTTTTTCTTTTGTGTATTCTCTGTATTCTTTGCACTCATATTTGGGGCCCTGTAGCCTACTATTGTATTCTAGCTAGCTTCCCAGTACTTTTCCATGCCCTTTCACTAGTCAGAAAGACAAAAGATATTCCAAGAGCCCCTCTCTTGTCCTGGTCCTCCCTGGCTCCCANCCCTGGCTACCAAGGTTGAAAAACAGCTCTTCAGACACATTTTCATCAACAAAATGCAGTCCCATTCGATGGGGGGAAGACTTAGAAGGGGCTTGACCCGGGGGGGAATTGTGTCACCACTTGTGCTGCTGATTGGCGCTTTTTTGTTAATTACACTGATTTACCAAACTTATAAAACTGTATGCACCCCTGGGGGCTTTTGTGGACCTTCTCCATAACTGCCCCTGGAGGCCTCCAAATAAAGATCCACTTTTATATTACCTCCTTACTGAAAAAATTATCTTGAGTTTCATTTCCAGGTTGGGAAAAAGGCAACAGACTAACCACACAATGTATACTGTAAGGTCTTGCAGTAGCTTTCAAGATATTGTAGTAACAGCTTTGGATCAACTGCAATATTATTATCTAAATGCACAATGGTATTTAGATTTTCAACATATTTTTCTGTTGCTGCTGCTCATGCCACTTAATATTAATTTCACCTTATTTTACAACTTTTAAAAGTGTTGGATATCCTTAGAAGCCTGAAATAATAAAAAAAGCCAGTAATAGGATGGCTCTTAAAATAGCAGTTTATTGAGAAAGAGATAAGAAAAAATAACTTTTTTTCTTCCCTGAGGAGACTAGGCACAGATGAGGTGTGACACAGGTGTCAGTTTAGCTCCTGTGCCTATATCCATAGACTGCTGCTTATAAAAGATTTACATGCATGTTGCATTGGTACGGAGCGACCCAGTGCCTGCTTATTGGCATGGACAAAGGAAGAACATGAGCAAAGTTTGCAATCACTATGGAAACTGGCTCTCTGGTTGCTGTGTTGGCACATCTGTCAGAGACAGCAGCTGCTCTAGAGGATTCCTTCCAACAAAGCTTTTCCTGAGACTTGTATCTGGGACTGGGCCCAGGACTGCAGGGTTTCAACAAGAATCCAACAGTATGCACAAGCATAATTTTATTCTTCACTTTGCCCTTGTAAGGCAGCTCTGTTCTCTTTTCAGTGTTTTGAAAACTTGCAGACCAAAACACCTGGAGAGGTGGCATGCAAGTCCCTTCTATTGTGTGGTTCACAGCCTAGGTATTGCCTCAAATGAAGAGAGAGTCCAGCTAGGAGATAACGGAGAGCTTGGTTCTCCTTCAGCCTGCTGTGTGGCCTCTTATAAACTTATTACTCCTTAATTTAAAGTTTAGTCACAAATCATGTTTATAGCAGGTTTTGTTTCTTCTGTGTGGCTACTGTATATAGTATCACATCCAAGTTCTTTCTGGCATCAGCCTCAGCAGAATCATCCTGCATGAAAGAGGAGGACAGGGTGTCTGAGGATGGCACCACCCTAGGGAATCCAGCCACCAGCAAAAGCATGGATACTCTTAGGGCTGACATGTAAAAGCAGATCGGAATTTTCATGAACCGCAGGCTCATATTAAGATAGTATTTGTCTTTAGACAGGCAAGTCAATTTGAAGTTGGTTTTGTTTAATTTGAAATATGCTACCTTCAATAAATTAGTGTTTAGAACACTGCATAGACGTTGAAAGGAAGGTACATTCTCAGGTGTAATTTTCCAGTGCCAGTGACATCCATGAGGTTGCTGAAATATATGGTGAAGTTTCATGAAATCCTGTGTACTCAGTAGATGGTAGCTTAGTCTTTTTGTTCTGGTAACCCTTTCAAAATCTGGCCATGATTTTTTGATTCCAGTGATAATGGGCCATGGAATTTTTTGCATCATGGAAATTCCTCACTGTTTGTAGCACTTCTTAAAAGACAAACTCTTAAAAGTTTCTTGGGCATTAAGGTATTCCTGTAGCCAATTCAGCAATTGCTCATGAAAGAATTTAAGTCTACAAAACAATTTGAATTTAAGCTGGTACATACCAGCCCAGTTCAGCTCTCTTGACATACTGTTAAAATTTAATGTAGTTAATGGGTGAAAACAACAGGAAAGAAGAGTCACACAACCAGCTAATAAGTCACAGACCTCCACAAAATTATTTGTAGTTTTCCCTTCAAGAACTGGTGCAAAACTACAATCTCTTTCATTATTTACCTATTAGGAATATTCATTTTCTTTCCTTGAGGAAATATATGCCTAGGCATCTAAAACAAATTTAAACATTCGAGAAAGCAGATTACTGAATTTTCTGATCCCAATGTATTTTTCTAATTGCACTCTGAGTTAATATTTGAATGTCGGGTTGGGAAGAAACTTTTAAGTCTTCACTTTTATGATTTATATTGCACCAGAATCCCTAGTCTGCTATAAAAATCAGCTACTTGTTACCTTTGTTTATATATCTTTGACTTTATAGAGTAGATATTACTAATTTTTTAACTAAGATTTTATATAATTAATGATGCCTTTATATCCATGTATATAGAAAGACTAGCCTTCTCATATTTAATCCTTTAAAGCTACTAGGGTAGCACGTTTTGCAGTGGTTAGAAAGAATTCAGACATGAATATCATGGAACTGTTATTTGATAGCTAAATCTTTTAAAATAATTCATCACGTTTATTAATGTTCTGAATTGGAATGGAAAGCACATTTCTTTGGCTTTAATAATCCCTGGAAAGAAAAAGCAGATGGAAAATATACTTTTTTGTCTGACAGAATACTACTTTTTTGGTGGAAGAAAGAAAAAAGGAAGAAGGTGGTTGTTTTTTGCTGAATGTTTTAATTGCAAATAGGTTTGTAGAATAAAATTAGTCCTTTCTGATGGCATTTTGCCATTGCTATGGGAGACTTATTCAGATGACACACTTAATGAAGAAAGTCTGCACCTGCTAATTGTAGTTAGTCTGAAAAGAGTTTTTATCCATGTTCACTGTTGTAGGGGTTGCCCTAGAGTGAATTGAATCATTAGGTCAGCAAGGCCTTCCTGTTTAAATTCTGTTTCTCTTTAGTTCCGGACCAGCACTTTGATTCCATATGCCAACAGATGCATGGAGACACTCCACAAACACAGTGCTGGGCTGGAGCACAGGGACACAAAGGTAGTTTGATGAGTTTATTTAGCAGTGGAATGAGATCAAGATCTGAAGTGCTGCAGGGCATGGTCATGCTTCACTCTCAGGAACAAGTACTGCCAAAGAGGGTTCAAAGAGCCATGTTTACAACCATGGAACAAGCTCCCCGTTGATTTCAATACCTGACATTACACAGATATGCAAACTCAATATAATTTGTTCCATCTGTCCCTCCTCATTACTATCTGTAGCAGTAGCACAAGTATTCCCTTCTCCCAGCATGCTACAGTCCTGCTCTGTGACTGCGGTGAGGACCAAGCTGGGACAGAGAAGGAGCAAATAAAAACCATTATCTTGAACTTTCTTACTTACCATAATACACCAGAGTAGTGCTGGAGTGTGTAATTTTCCCCTGGTGTGAATTGCTTCAGGTGAATGCAGTTGAAAGACAAAGAGAGTAGCTTGTCTTCCTAAAGCTAAACAAACAAGTGAATGTCACAGATATGGCTTCAGCTGGTGAGATCCTGGACTCCCTGTGTCTTCTGGACAGTGTCACACTCTCCCATATGCTGGCAGGTACAGCTGGCTTTTTATTATTCTGCGAAGATATTATTATATTGTTGTGCAATATTGCAAACCATCAAGATGTTTGGAATGCCATTCCAGCTCAGCAGGCTTTTTACAGAAAGTTAAATTAGCCACTGCATTTAGGTCTCTGTAAACACACACTGCTGGAGAACCAAAGCACCATAAAGTTGTGTTGTATTCTTTCTGATACCAGCATTTTCTGGAAGTGTTGCTCACAGGAGTGAAAATGTCTCAAAACACAGAAGTACATTTATTCAGAGAGACTGGAAGTAATTTGGTTGCAAAATTTCAGACACGCTGCAGGAATCAGGCTGCCCAGAAGGAATTGACTTATCACATTTTGTAGACCTTTGGGAAAAGAGGAAATTAGCTATCAACCAATTGAATTACCATGTTATACCATCCCCTTTCCTTCATTCAGTTTACCCGCAGGACTACTCAGAATTGCAACAATATTAATTTTCTGTTAAGTTTGATTACAGACTTAAATCTGTCATTATACACAAAAAGATCCTTTCCTTTGGACTGCTTTAACCACTGTGTAACGATGGCAAGTCTTATCGGCACATTATCATCTGTCACTTATCATATATCCATAACTTGCAACTTGCTGCATTTCAGATTTGGCATTCCACTTTGATTCCATGGATTGACACTTCCCAAAAACCACTCAGTTCTGGTCCCTTTTTTATGAGGTCTTTCATTATATGCATGCTATTTACCAGATTTACCTAGTGCTTTAATTAAAAAGTAACCACCAAGTTTCCCACTCTGTATTAAATACACTCGTACTCCCTGGTTTCTTGTTGGTAAGAGTGTTCTTGTCAGGTAGGTCTTTAGTCTCAGTTTCTTCCTTTTTTTCCCTTCAAGTTTATTATACCTCTATACTGGGTATTTTCATGTACTGACTTCTAGTGGATAATGAAGTGTGATTTTCTCCCTGATGAAGGTTGTATAAACCTTCCCCTCCATGGCATCTGCCAGTTAGAAAATGCTTAATGGATTTTTTTCCTCAACAGCTCTTATACTGTAAATTACCAGCAAAGACAATAACTTGCAGATACAGAAAGAAGTTATAGAAGTTACAGAAAACATTATAAAGATACTGTGCCAAATTTGGTGTCAGAGATTCAATAGGGTTGTTAAAAAGTTGTGGAAGATGTAGATAAAACCTGTAAGAATAAACAAAGGGCTGAAAACTATGCTTTATAGAGAATGGTGTGAGGTGTTCAATTTGCATATACAAGGAGAAAAGTAGGAGGTACACACTGAATTCAGGCCCACCAGGTGCAATTAATGCGAATTATTTGAGCTATGAATCAGAAAATATTGAAGTTGCCCAATTTCCTTAAATGAAACCCACAGCCTTCTTCTAGCTAAGCCAGATAATTCAGTCTTGAAAAAGTGTATGTTACAGACAGTGAATAGACGAGTCCAATTTCTGAGCAATGCATCTGCAATGGGAAGGAAGCTGAGTTGACATGTCTGAAGGAGGGGATGCCATCCAAAGGGATCTGGGCAGACTTGGGGAGGGGGGGCAGAAGAACCTCAAGAAATTCAACATGTCCAAGGGCAAGGTGTTGCACCTGGAATGGGGCAATCCCAGACATGAGTCAAGACTGGGAGAAGAACTGGTTGAGAACAATGCTGCAGAAAAGGACTTTAGGGGTTCTGGAGGATAAAAAACTGGATATGAGTCAACAGTGAATGTTTGCAACTCAGAAAACCAATCATATCCTGGGCTGCATTAAAAGCAGTGTGGCCAGCAGGTCGAGGGAGGTGATTCTTCCCCTCTGCTCTGCTCTGCTCCGCTCTGGTGAGGCCCCACCTGCAGTGCTGCATCCAGCTCTGGGGTCCTCAGCACAAGAAGGACATGGACCTGTTGGAGTGAGTCCAGATAAGGGCCACAAAGATGATCAGAGGGCTGAAGCACCTCTCCTACAAAGACAGGCTAAGAGAGCTGGAGTTGTTCAGCCTGGAAAAGAGACGGTTCTGGGGGAGATCTAATTTCAGTACATTTAAGGGGGCTTATAAAAAGGAGGGAGAAGGATTTTTTTATGAGGGCAGATAGTGGCAGGACAAAGGGAAATGGTTTTAAAGTGAAAGAGGACAGGTTTAGATTTGATATTAGGAAGAAATTCTTTGCTCAGGGGTGATCAGGCACTGGAACAGGTTGTCCAGAGAAGCTCTGGGTGCCCCATCCCACGTGTTCAAGGCCAGGTTGGATGGGGCTCTGAGAAACCTGCTCTAGTGAGTGGAATCCGTATCTATGGCAAGGGAGTTGGAAATATAAGATCTTCAAGGTCCCTTCCAACCCAAACCAACCCAGGATTTTATGATTCTATGACTCTATGAAACGATCAGATAAATTAAACCAAGATGACTGCAGTGGATGAGATGTATCTTCTAGTGCACCAGAAGGTGAAAAAATGTAATAAATTAACCTTATGGTCCATCACTGTGACAAGGAGAGAAAGTGCTGTCTGACTGGTCAGACTGGAGTATGTGAGCAGACACACCAATGACACACATTTTCTTCAGAGTGGTGGACTAAATGCTCTATTTTTGTGTTGCTAGCCACTGATGCTTCAGAGAAAGATGAGAAAACAAATAAACAAAACCAGCAGGAGGGTTTTTCCTGACCCTCTGTAAGTAGTTAATTGAAACCTGTAAGCTCTGATTAATATAATTAGGTTAAAACTTAAGCATTATGAGAGGAGTATTGAGATAATAGAAAGGATTCTGAAGTTGGATCATAAAAAAAGAAATTGAATGAAGAGACGGAAATGGGATGAGATTTCTTAGCTCATAAAGAAGAGGATAAAATTTGGATTTATTAACAGTTAGAAAGTACAACTATGCAGACAGGCTTTCATGAAGCCAAAAATGTCTCTGTGAGGTTACAAAAGAAGTGTGTGTTTTAAAAATGTAGCCTATAAAGCCCAAATCTGTTTATTGATAAGACTTTCCACTTTTTCATAGAGTTGAATTATTTTGATATCTGCTGCTGGGCACTGATCCTTGAAATACCAATAATGACATTATTGTAAAACGTCTTTTGTCCAACATTTGCATCCTGTATCACAACTAGATTCATGAAGTATCTCAACTTGTTGTTTAAGGCACAGAATACAACCAACTATTTCAACAACATCACAATCCCAACAAGGCTGATTTTCAAGTTCTCTGATCACATTTTTGGTTCTTCATTTTAATCCTCTCTTCATATGTCTCTCCCTTTTTAGTTGTGGTTACCATAGCTGGATGTAGCAACCAGATATGAATTAAAGGAACGCTGTATTTGCTCAGGCTGGCATATGGAATATTTTATCCCCTGCTGTCAGACTACCACATAAGGGTGAAATGTGGATCATACAGTTATTAAAGTAGGAAGAGTTGAACTAGTTGTTTGCTAAGAGTGATGGTATTTGAGCATTTCAACAGTTTAGTTGAAGCTGTGGTAAGTTCTTCATCAGCAAAAAGTGTGGTCAAGGTTCAATGAGTCTCTCCATAGAGCACTCCAGTTCCCATTGCACTGTGGAGGAGGAGATAGAAGTGGAGCTTTATGGCTTTATAATTTGTGAGACAAAACCTTCAGGAGCTTGTACTACTCTGTGCAGATGGTAGCTCTGTACTGATGGCATAGAAGCACAACAAATATCTCTCTGTGATAGGCAAAGGAGGCTGAGGTCCTCTACCAGATGAAGGGCAGCCCCCCTCCTCTTATGCTTTCTCGTAGACACATTTGTAGCATTTGTATCTGTGGATCTGCCAAATTCTCTAAAAATGAGTACTTGGACCTGTGTAAGTGAGACAGAAACTTATTTTGGGGTTTTTTTTTATGAAGATGTCCTGACTGATTTGTAATCACTGTGAGCACTGAAAATGAAGAACAAAATAATCAAGAAATGAAAGAGGAAAGAAGAAGCCAGGCTACCAAGTGTTTCACAGAATGTTTGTTGATGTGATGAATACAAATGAAAACTATTTGCTTTACAGCAAATCGGGCTCCAAGTGCAATTTATGTATTTTTCTTACCTGTCACTGCAGCTGGAGCTGTCAGCCAAGCTAACTGGTAGACAGGATAATTTTGAAATATTTTACTTCAACAATAATCTAGTTTGTGCATGGGAGACAAAGAGCTGACATGTTAAGAAATGCTGTGATGAGATATTAATTTCCAGTGGACAACAGGGACTTAAAATCCTTGACAGGACAGATACATGCTTTAGAAACCCAGAAATTTGGGCACTCATTTTTTGCCTGCTTCAAGACATACAGTGGGTATATTTCTCTAACAACTATCTTCCAAAATGAGCCTTTTTTTTTTTTTACTTGTGCTCTCAATTTTACATACTCCTTCCTCCCTCAAGAACAGAGATATGAGATTCCCTGTCTCACATGTGTTTTATTTTGCAAGGAGAGAGGATCTTCTGCTCCTAAAGACTTGTGCAAGCAGGAGACCACAAGCACTAATGTTCTTCACTCAGGAAGATTCACTTATTTCTCAGTTGTTTGGCTGAATCAATAGGCAGAATTTGGGATTTTTGTTGATCCAAGGCCTCAACTTACCATCACTTAGAAGGTTTACTTTAGGGTATTATAGTATGATTCCTAAAGTTTATTTCCTCTGCTTCATCCTATGGAGGAAAGAGACACAGAGAAGGGGGACTAAGAAATAATAAAAAATGTGTCAACAATATTCTGCTTTTGAAATGAATATGTATACACTAGTTGCTTTACTCTCAATGTAACGGGGCATAAAGGTTTCATCTACTTCCTTTTCACTGTCAGAACACAGCCAGGGAGGCCTAGTGTAACTAAGAGTCAGGCTTTCACTTATGCTAATTCAGTAAGTTTGGAAAATGTGTGGTTGTAGAAAAGCAGAGAGAGATGTGTGTGGATCATTGTTACGAAGTTGAATATTACATATTTTGGCTTATTTAATTTTAATGAACCCCAGAAAGCACTTTTAGTGTTTACTTTTTCCTCATTTGACTCTAATTAACCTTTCCCATGATTCAGATGTCTGACAAATGTGTAGGGCTGCAGGGCTAAGTGCTTTTTTCCATGATTGACTTTAATTAAGCTTTCTCTAGGCTTGAAACCCTTGTAAACTCAGAGAACTTTATTTTAATTGCCTTCTGCCAGATTTACTTATGCTAGACAAATATTATAAATCAAATACAACACTATTAGAAGCATGATGAACTGAATTGCAAAGCAGTAGTCTGCCATGGTGAAATGCATTACACTCACTAAAAGTGCTGTGATGGGAGAAAAAATGACTGATTTCATGAAGGTAACTTCTGGAGCATAAGCAGCTTTTCTTTTTCTGCAATGTAGGTGTGTGAAGACACAAAGTATTGTTATTCTTCTCCAGTTTCAGTGGTATTACATCATATTCATTCTTACTAGAAATTATTAAGTGGATCCTCTGAGAACTTATTTCATGTTTTGGACCCATCAATAAGTCTCTGTTGCAGCTGGTGGAATGAGTCAGTTCAATCTTAATTAGGGGACCTTGTCACCTAAATCATGGCATTTCTGTTCCCTGACTCTGTCCTAAAAGGGTCATCAGGAGAACCAGACAAACAGGCACCAGTGCTTGTATAAGTAAATGCTGATTTTATTATTCAAAATACTGCACACAGAAACGCAGTTCACTGGCTGTTTGCAGAAATAAATGGAAGATTGTCCATATCTTTGAAGTTAAATGTAAGTTTTAGCCAAACCAAGGTTTGTAATTTATTGTTTTAGTGCTTCCTATCAGATGGTAGCATGTTAAGTTTACATTCTGTCGGCTCATGGATTGGAAACATCCCTTCTATTCAAACGAATGGCAAACCCTATTTTCATTCTATATTGCATTGCTATAAATTGAACTGTGAAAGAGGCATCGTGAGTAGCACAAAGGTAGTATGCTGCATGTTTTGGCTGCTTCTCCATTGTATATTATGTTCTGAAGAATCAACTGAGCTACATTTACTTAGATACACTTCTTCTACGCAATCTCCTTATGCTTGATGGGACAGGTTTGGCTCTCATGCCAGAATGCCATCCTGAGAAAACCTTTTGCATTTGCTGTGGTTGAAATGCTTATTCCTAATAGAAAAATTTCTGGAGAGCTTTTGCTGGAGCAAAGCCTACCAAAACTGTCTTTGTGCTCAATTACAGTATAGCAGTGGTCTTGAAATAAGGGTCAACCTTTTCCTTCAGTAACCAACAACATGTAAGCAGATATCAACAGAGGTTAACCCTGATGTCTCAGTTGTGATGGCTCAGTGTTTCCTTCCAGTTTTTAATCCTTTTCTAACACAATGTAGAATCCTCTAAATTAAAAAAAACTATCATGAATATGGCTTAGATCAAGTTAATTCCCAGAACTGAATCCTTGCACTTGAGCTCACAAACAGTGCAAAGAAATGTCTGAATATTTAATCATATTATATTAATATGATTAATATATATGTAAATGTATGTGTGCACATATACAATTATATATGCAACTATTTAAAACAACTACTTTACCTGAATACAGATTCTGCACAAAGCAGTAGATTGACTGCTCCATTAGCTGTATTTATCCAGCTAATATGTGTTGCTAAAGCTGTTGCAGCAAAAGGGTCTCCATGGGGACCAGCTTTGGCTTAGAAAGAATAATTAAGTTTCTGTACCCTGTTGATATTCAGCTTCCAAGCGTGCTAATAAAAACACGGTATCAAGGTGGCAACTTTTAAACCCCAGCCCAGGACACCAGGATGCCCTAAGCCAATCAAAGAGCAGGTGCCAGAGCCTGAACGAAGCTGTTAAGTCAGGAGAATAACTGTTAGCTTTCCTAGATCCTGCCAGGATGGTGGGTTAGCTCCTGGGTTTGACATATTGCCAGTCCTGTTGGAGGACTACAGAGAATTTTCAAGGTAAGTGAGGATTCATGTAGAGAGATGCACAATGAGGAACTGGTGCACAAAATCATTTGTTTTAAAAGTACTCCGAGCCCTCGAAATAGTATTGTTTTTAAAAAATGGAGCTATAAACTATTTGATGTACTGAGGGTTTTTTTATTCTTGTGAGTCTTTGTATAGCCAGAATCACAATTATTCATGGGAAAAAAATCTACAGCCATTTCCTAGTTTTAATTAATTCTATTTTACATCCTGACACTTTAACTTGCCCTTGATCAGCTTCTAAGTGATCTGTTTGACATGTCTATCTTTAATCCAGAGTAATTGTTGAATCAGTTTGCAATTTATCAGCAATGTGAAGAGTAAGTCTAGCCAGAAAAAGCTATTTTTCTTTTTAGAGTGAAAGTAAGCTATTACAAAGGGCCTGGGAGATTTAAGAAAAATGGTACTGTCATCTGAAATTTCTGAGTGCAAGAACCCCTTCAGATTTCTAGGAAGAATTTTAAGTAATTTCTGCATTCAATAAACATGACAATGATCTGACTTGAATGAAAAATGTTGCTGAAATTCTATTGCTTTATTTAGACTAAGCTGAGGGCTCTGCAATCTATTACAATCTATCCCATGTGCTTGTTTTGTGGAGATATTTTCAATACCGTGCTTTTACT